>VCJM01000904.1:30890-41179 GCA_024139495.1 Backusella sp. ASU-2019c | reverse complement strand
TTTTTTTTTTTTTTTTTTTTTTTTTTTTTTTTTTTTTTTTTTTTTTTTTGCGTACCCCTGATAAGAAAATTAGTACTCGACGTTAAGACTCTAACAAAAATCTAACATACCAACTCATTTCTACTCCAAAACTAGTCAATTGAAAGAAAAACGCTCCAAAGACTACTAGCCAACCATAACCACCATCATAATCGTCAATAAGGGTTTCTGTTGGGGTTTGTGGTTCTGATTGATTCTATGTTAATAAGATAAGCAGAATAAACCGAGGAGAACACTTACCACTTTCGAGAGTCTCGGCAAAAACTACAGACGATTTCTTTTCAATAATACTAAGATTAGGAATGGTTTCCTTTATGATGGTCTCTTGAATGTCGGTTTCGTTTATCTGTATTGTTGTGGTTGACATGATGATATGCTAAAATAGATGTATGATATGAAAAAAAAAAATGGGAAGGAAATACAAACAAATTACAAAAGTAATTGTATCCCTTTAATTGAGTTGATGTAGAGATTGGTAGATATGAAAACTGGGTGATAGAATAAGGAAAATGAACAGAGCTTTTTATATATGTATTCTTATGAAAAAAAGGGCGGAGAAACAATAAATGTTTGGCTTACATCCAATGATTTGGATGTACAAGCAAACTGTACTCATATCTGGCATCTAGATCCTGAGCCTAAAAATTTTGACAGCTATAAACGGAAGAAAAGTTCTCACGCCTAAAATCTTGAAAATAGCTGCTCCATGTCTATAATAGATTCAACCTGATGGTTTACGATTATTCCCGAGTAGCGCATTGAACGAATCAGCAACATACCTACTATGTATAAAAGTAGCACTAGTGTTTGATCTCAGTTCTGAATATATACACTTACTCATCCAATCGGCTTTTCGAGTTCACATTGTCCAGATCATATAAAAAAAAAAAATTTTCTGGTTGATAATTTCCAAAAGAGTTTTAAATTGAAACTGGAAGAACACATTCAGGAAAATTTATCATATCACTTAAAAGTTTAAATCCAACAATAAGCTTTCTGACCGCCAGTGTAACTACTATTATTTTTAAAACGTGGAAGAAAAACAATCAGTTTTTTAAATGAAGGACTTTTTCTTATACATCTCAGCATTTTCTACTATTATTTCGATTGAGTTAAAATCTAATAGTATTACCTAAAGATTACTAATAGGAACATCTCTCATCCTCCAAATATGATTTGATCAACATACGCAAACAAAAAGGAGATGTACAAACATCAACTGATAAGTTCACTTGAATTGTTGTGATAAATGACATTTCCTATTTAAAATTATCTGGATTACAATACAGAAACTTCAGAGTAGCACTTTTGTGTTTATCGGAAGGACCTTAAAATGGATGACCATAACCAACACTGAAAAAAACAAACAAGTTACACTTGGAACTATTAAAAAAGGCATGTTACAATGCTTGTGTATTCGTTTACTATTCGGATTTAGGGTCACTCCATCGTACAAAAAAAAAAAGAAACGCATCTACAAGGCGTTGTTCTCCTCAACATTTTCTTCCATTCACATAAGCAGCTTTTTAGAGCATCACTACCAAATACTAGTTTTTAACTTGTAGAGTTGGCTGAAAAAATTGCTGAAAGCAGATAACTCAAGCTATGCCTTGGTAGTATGTTTTATATAAAAGAAAAAAAAAACACATGATGGAGCTTTAAATAAATCTTTCTGTACTGGTGGTGACTGGTATTTTACTTCGGTTTGATGCGAGCTTTTGATTCAAATCTAACAATCATTATATTTGCGCTTTACAAGAGATTCGAGTTGCTATTAGATGTTTGTTCTATACATCACATTAGAAAATATAATCTATTGAACGCCATGCTTTACTTTTAAAAAAAAAGTGGATGATACATGGCTCTCATGCTTAAAAAACGTTACACAACTAAGTTAGTAAACTGATAATCCGGGTTATTATTTCAACTAAAGGTATCTCAAAAATCTCTATGCAAGACTTTCCAGGATTTGTGATGAAGATTGATGATTTAAAAAATTATTGCGCAGTTCTACAATCTTTGCTACGCCAGAATACATAGTACCCAAAATGTTATGAAGGAAAACCTTATAGAATGTAAATCTATACAAAATACTTGATTTGCATAAACCATCAAAATGTCCATTGATCCTACTATAGCCATTTAGCTTATTATCAAAGACACCCTATTTAATGTATAAAATAACTCTCCAATGCAATACCAATACATAATCTGTCAAATTCGTGCTAAATAATAGTTGCAGATAATGGAACCAGAACTTTTATAACACCCTCATATTGTTAAATTTTATTACATATTATGTAAGACTTCGATTTTATGTGTGAATCCTGGGACACCTTTAAGTGAAAGAAAATAAGCGTTTTACTATCAGTGATTAAACAAGGTTTTAACACTGAGATAAAATGATGTAAAATAAGAAAAGTGTTTAAAAGGAGAGAAAAAAAATAAACGTAATTAGTCACTTAGTGCATTTTACCAGCGATTACATATGAAGTGAAACAAGCAAATGTAAATTAAACAATCGTGTGATATGACTTTACTAATGCGGGTCCTAATCCGGGGGTTTCCATTAAGCCCGTTACTTTCAAAACCTTGTTTTATTAGAGTGACTTCCCCAAGTTGATTGGATTACATAAGGACGAGGTTGGGGACATACATCTATTTTCATTCACAGTTCGGAATTACATAATAATAAGTTTCATCATGAAACGAATAGGGCTGTCATTATGTAATGCATTGAAGGGCCGATTTCTCTTATAAAACGGGTGTGGTGAGTTAGATTTATTTATTCCTGCTATTACCTAATAACAAAAACTAATTACAATGCCAATGTCTATATCCGAAAGAAGATCACAATACCCACTCCATGAACGTATGGTCGTGTATGGTCCTGAGTCAATGGAGCGACTTTTAACCAAGAATGAAAATATGCCTGATATACCTGAAAACAATAGCTTTATTGTCAACGGTATCAACATTCTTAATCGAAATAGCCTTGACTGCGACACAATGATGAATCGTATTATCCAAAGAAGAAAAACTCATAATAGAGTTGAGCGAAGAAGAAGAGATAAAATGGTAAAAAAAAGCATTTTTCTTTAAAAAAAAAAAAACTTTATACAATAGATACTAATATTAAGTCATCATTTTCAACCGATTAGAACAGCCTTTTTAATGATTTGGTAAGCACATTACCGCAGAAAAGTGATAGGAATACAAACAGAGCAGATATTTTGCAACACGCAATTGATTACATCAAGATTATTCAAGCCGAGAATCTTCGTCTTCAAGGTACCTTCCAAGATGATGACCTTTCATCTGTCACTACAAGTAGTACAGATTCATCTGTGTGACACCCAACTGTCATTTTCTTCAAAACTATTATTTCCACGCTATTAACAGAAACAGTGGCTTTAAAGTTCCTGTCTCATTCTTATATATATTAACATTCGTTAAAAGCCATTATTCACTATTCCTTCATTAACCATTAGCGAAACTCGGCTCTTTCCCTTTTATTTTAAATTTACTTTGTATTTATTCTTTTTATTTGTCTATTCCATATTATTTTAATTAAAGAAACCTGTCTTTTTACAGCGCCACTGTCATTCTATTTTGCTTTATCACTTTTAACGAAATTACATAATCAAACCTTAATTCTAATATGCTTTACCAACTATGTAGTTGGATTTTTTTTATAGATAAATTTTCCAGACATTCATCTAGTCATCATGTAAGCTTTTCAATAAATTAATCATCATTAAGGAGAAAAACCTAACATGTGTGAAGAAAATCACATATATAGCTTTTTTTTTTTTTGTAATTTTATAGGAGTCGCTCTGGATACTTGCATACATACAATTTAGAGCCATAATATAAACCATAATAATTCTACTTTAAGGTTTATACCTAAGAAGGAATTGGCTACTTCTCTTTACTCGTTTAGGTATTTTTAATAAATGGAATCCAATAAGTGTTCTTTGGCCAACAGATAATAAAATGCTCTACTGTGATTGGTTTAATAAAATCACAAGCATATCTTTATTAAACGATAATGAGTTTATTGTTGATCATTTGGTTTTCTATACATAAATATTTTTATTTGTTATGCAATGGCTACAAATGATATAGCCAAAGATCAGTGCTGCTTTATAATGCATCTAATAACTTTACAATAAGCAGAATATCTTGAACAAGGAAATAGAATGTGTGTGAAACAAACAGCATGTGTAAGAAACCCAAAACAATGATATTAGCTTTGGTTTTTCAAGTTACACGAGTGTATGCTGAACGTGAAAAAAAAAGAATGTTATTTTTTACATGGTTTTTATTTGAAAATAATAACCTTTTTCTTGATCTTTATTCTCTTACTTACTTAATCACATTTTAATATTAATTTTCTTATTACTTTATACTACTATTTATTTTTTTAATATATACCTACTGTTTTTTTAATATGTTACCTAATTCTCGTATAATACCTCCTAATAATTCAAAGCAACCACTAAATTCAGCGGCAGGACTTTATGAATCCAAGAGAGGATTCATCGATTCCATCCGTACCAATTCTTCAGCAATTCCTCCAGCTTCAAAACCAAAATACGAGTCTGTTCTTGGAATGGCTGAAAGGTATGAACAATGGAATTCACAAAAGCCGAAAAAAGAAACAATAGAAATACAGCAGAGCATAAGCACAGACAGTAAAAAAGTAAGATGATTGTGATTTAATTTTTTTTTCGATTTACTCATTATTTCCTTTATGTTTTATATTTCTTTCTTTTATATTAATATTTAATGTTTTTAAAATACCATTATTATATCATTATAAATGTATAAAAAAAACAATGACAATTTCATTTAGTCCACAAAGGGATTTGGAAAACTTTTTTGGAAGAAGCAGCAAAAGGTTAAAAAAAAAACAAAGTATACCAATTAAATTAGTGCAACAGTCAAATTCATTTTATCTATCCTTTTTAGACAGTCGATGGTACCTTAAATGATGACTTACCAAAAGTAAGACCAGCTAATGTAGTTAAAACGCATACCAATATACCACTTGCACCACCACCAACCGCTACAAGAATGCGTACTATCTCACAACCGACAGTAACACAGTTTACCAATGTACCTGAAGAGTATATCATTAAGCAACAGCCCCCAAGACTCCCCTGTAAAAAAAGATCATCTCATTCATTATTGGCATCGTTTGAAGAGGCTACCAGTATGTCTGATGCATCGAATAGAAAATCAACTGGGTCCTACTCTATCTATTCTACCTTTGGAGGCGAGGAGTCCATATATTCAATCGAGGATCCAAAATCGGCTATTTCTTTAACCAATTCAATTAGTTCTGTATCAGAAAGCATTGATTCATTCAATACAGGAGCTTCAGCTATTGACGATGACGATTCCACTGACGACGAAATCAATGATGTTATTGAAGAAGTAATAAACGAAAATGGCCTTATCATCACTAGTAGTCCTGTGGGAGATGATAACGAAAGCGACGACGATGATGACGCCTTTGTTGATGCAACAGACTTCTCTCAAGATGACATTGATAAAGAAGAAGAAAAGTACAAAACACTATCTAAACGGTTAAGCGGAGGGCATTTCGGTAGTGCTGGTGGCCTTGTTCTTAGTATATCCCAAACTTCTTCACCTAATACAAAGAGAAGTTCATATCGCAAAAGTCGACCACCTCCAGATGATATTGCTAAATCAATGTTGAATTGGAAACGATACAGCGACAGCAGCAGGAAAAAGAGTATTACACAAGCTATTCCCCTGGATTTGCCTGAAAGTAGACCATCAAGTCAAATTACAGTGGTAGATCTTAAATCAGTTACAGAGAATACAGTAGCAAAAGAAGAAAATAAAAAAGCAGAAGAGAACGAGAATACAGTAAAAGACCTCAATCAAGACAATGTAGAAAAGAAACGTACCAATGTGTTTAAAGAAAAGATCAACGACGAAAAGAGTAACATTGACAAAAATGACGAGGAGAAGATCCAAAAGGAAAAGAAAGAAGAAGAGGAACTATCCGAACCCGATAAACTTGCACTCCGCCAAGAAGCCGAGAAATTGTTGTCTGGTTTTAGTGATACTTCTACAAAGGAAATACCAACATTTAGTTTTTCAAGCGACTTTTCAAAATCTTTGGATGACGTTTGGAATACAGACAGCCTTGACATGGTAACAGTAAAGGACCCAAGGGATGTCGGAATAAAGATATCTATCGATCTCGTTTCTGATGATGAAGAAGTTAAAAACACTGCTGCTCTATTATGGAAAGAAGATGAAAGTGTAGTTGAACGAAGCAAAATGGCTGAATGGCTGGGTCAAGGGTAATATTTAAAAAAAAAATCAGCTGGTTGATATTTGTAATTATACATCCACACAAATACTTACCCATATAGTATAGAAAACCTTTCCGTTCAGCAGTTCTGAAATCGTACATGAATTACTTTGAATTTTCTGGTATGAGATTGGAAAGTGCTTTTAGGTGAGTATGATGGCTTTTTTTTTGTTATGAGTATGAGCTAACAGTTACTCTTATGATTGGTACACTACAGAAAACTTTGTAGCAAGCTTTATTTTAAGGCAGAAGCTCAACAGATTGATCGTATCCTGGAATCCTTTGCGCACCGTTATTGGGACTGTAACTCGAATTGTATATTTAGAAACGTAGACACTGTTTATGCTGTTGTCTATTCACTACTTTTGTTAAACACAGATTTGCATGTCGCACAAGGAAACCATCCAAGAATGACACGTTCACAGTTTATTGATAATACAATGTCTACCATCCAGGACCAATATAAAAAAGGTCAAAGTGTAAATAAGGCTTGGGAAACAGAAGTCGAAGCGTATTTAAAGGTAAGTACCATAGTATTTTTCATCCATCATCCAAAGAAAGGCAAAAGTTAAAACCTTATTTTAATGTAGGACATGTATATTTCTGTCAAACAATATCAAATTTTGCAACCACTCTCAGGAAAACCCGCCTTGACAAAAAGAGCTAGTTTACTTGGGAATAAACGAGTTGTTGGATTAAAAAGAAGAGTTAATTCAATTATAAGCAAGTCTGGTAGAGAAAGCGTTCTAATTCTAGATAATCAGGTAATAGCTTTTTTAGCTTTAGATTATATATAAAGATATATTTTATAAACACCTGTTATTATATTTAGTCTCGTATATCCATCAGTAATAATGGACCTCTAAGTCCACCTCTTAAGTCACCTTCAAGAAATTCCTTTTCATCAGTTAGCTCAGGGACATCTTTCAACTCCAGACTAGGATCTCCTACAAGTCTCAATTCTCCAATGTCAAATTCTATGATGCAATACATGAACACACAGGATACATCACTATTTTCAAGTCAACCACCTTATTTCAAAGAAGGTGTCGTTTTACGAAAACATTTACTTGAAAGTGCTTCTCAAAAGGCCAAACACCGAGAATGGAAAGAATGCTTTTTGGAGGTGGGAAGCCATGGCGAACTTCGAATGTATTCCTTACAAAATAATCCAAATGAAGATCGTCGCACAGGGTTTAGACACTCGAATCTTTATCTCGATTTATCGGATCGTTCCAATAGACAACAAAATTCTCTCTCTTTTGGTGGTGTTGTAGAAAATGGAAAATGGGGTGTAAGTATAGTTACAGTATACGTATACAAGCAATTAATCCCTATTTTTTTTCTTGAATTCCAGGCACATTCACAGTTAATTGGCTCACTCAATTTAAATCACACTTTATCAAACCCATTACCACCACCTGGATATAACCGACAGAGACCCCATGTATTCGCAATACAACAATCTGATGGTGGTGTGTATCTTTTCCAAACAGCATCTGCAGATCAGCTACGTGAATGGGTTTCCACATGTAATTATTGGGCTGGACGTAAGAGTAAAGAACCATTGCCAGGTGGTGTAAGTAACATGGAATATGGTTGGGGCGACTGTCTTGCAGATGTTGTGATGAATCTAGATGCACATTACAGCGGAAAATACAGTGGAAGTAGCTTTACAAAGGATCCTGATTCGGTTTTTATTAATAACTGGATGCCACCATCTGCTACTATGGTTTCAAGTACAATGAATGAAAAAGAACAACATATTCAGCTCCAAAAGCACCTTAATAATCTAAACAGTGAAATTAATCATCATCGCGATGTCAAAGGAAAAATGCTGATCAAGGTAACACGAATAAAGAGGGAGAAAAAAATATGTAAAGGTTTCATTTTATCCTAACTCGCTGTATAGTTCCCCGGCAAATGTAATAACTACTTTAAGGCTATGGCTAATTGGGAAGTTAGATCCAAGTATCTTCTTCATGAAATCATAAAATATCAGAACTACTGCGATGCATTAGAAAAGAGCATAAAACAGCAGGAGAAAGTAAAAGAAGAGGAAGACGTGAACTGCCGCTTGGTCTACAAGGAAAATGATGTTGACCTGTTTAAAGAAATCAATCAAGAACTTCGTTTAAATTTTTAGCTGTATAATAGTTTAATAATAATAAAAAAAAGCGTATATTCTTAACATTTACTTGACGATCTACTACGGAACTCAATATACAGTATATAAGAGTGCCTTCTGAACATATAACTGTAAAAACATCATGTGGTTGTTAGTGAAATATAGCGAAAGATTGTAAAACGATAACAAAAAAAAAACAAATATGCTGTATAATTGAACATTTGAAGGAGAAGGTGGAATTCTTGGCTACTATTCGCTAGTAAAAACCGGCTAGTTTTTTTTTATGGATTAATATAACGATAAATATGCAAGGTTTCTTCTGTTTTTGGTGATATTTAAAAACTTTAATATAGTTACAAGAAATAGAGAAATACCACTTTGAATAAACAAATAAACAAAGCAAAATACTAACAAATCACTATAGAGCAAAGTCAGCTAGTTTGTAACACTCAACATTGAGTATCTTGATCCTTTATAAAAAAGAATACTTTTAGTCATCAAAATGTTTTATAAAGCAAATGTTAGTGGTAGTTTAATGACAATATTTTTGCCAGATAATGGAACAACGTATGCTTTATTAAAAAACCACTATTAAGATTTGCTATAGACATTGAAAGACACTTTTTACGATTTATGTGAGTAGTAGTAAATAAAATTAAGGTTGTATAGTTGTTATTTATCTTTAGATTTATATCATTATAGTATATATTTCTTCTTCTCATTCAGCAAAAAGGTATTAGCTTGGACATTTTATATTAACAGAAGAAGCAAAAAAAAAAAAAAAGGACCTAGACGTAAAAAGGAAAGCATTGCTACTAGGTGATATGCTTAACCGGGGGTAGCGGATTCTTTCTAGTACGCTTTGTTGATGATAAAATGGATGTAGAAAATCTGGCCATTTTCTATAAAGCGAGAACTTTCACAACAAAATAAAAAACCTTTATTTCAAATTTTCTACCAACATTCCTTCACTTCTCATTTCAGCTGATATCGCGACTCAAAATTAATATATTGACTCTCTGTAACGTAAAAAAGTAGGACACGTTTTAACAATAAGATGCTGTGATCGTAACATCAACACATGTCTTTGTAAGACGAGTGTAACGACTTTTTTTTTTTAATTCCATATCTTTAAATACAGAATAGCACATTTTCTATCATCTTATTTTAGTATTTTTATAAAGGCGATAAGCATCTGAGCAATATATCTCATTCACGAGATTGGTGAGAAATCTTACATGCTAAACTAGAAAATGAATATTCTCTCAAGATACATAATGGAAAAGTAACATTTAAATAATTGATCTTGCCCATTAAACAGAGTCATGCGCTCCTTTTTTTTTAAACAATTTATTCAAGGAGTGGAAATAAAAATAACAAAATGAGATCATTTTTATTGTGAATAGTTTTTTTTTTTTAAAATATATACATACAAACGTGCCCCGATTTACCGCAATGTGACACGATAAGATGATCTTTTTTTCTTACTTTTTGGCTTCATTTAAACAATGACAATGAAGAGTTTAAAGATGAAACGTTTTTAAACTTCTTACTGCTTTTACTAAACTGCCTTTTACTTAAAGTCAAAAGTCAAAAATATGTCAGATTTCAGAAGAACAATAAGGATTGTTTTTCAGAAAAAAACACACACAAAGCCTTTGTTCGGACTTTACACTTCAAAGGGAGGGTTTTTCTCTTTTCATTCGGAAAAACAAATAAACTTTAATTGGATATTGATGTATAAAAGTTTAAAAGCACATATTTGAA
>VCJM01000899.1:26704-40357 GCA_024139495.1 Backusella sp. ASU-2019c | reverse complement strand
TTTTTAAAAAAAAAAAAAAAACAGAAGAAAGCCAGGATGATCAGTGTCTTGTTCAGGTTCAGGTACGTGTTTTCATTCAAGAAAAACACAAAGTTCATCGGATGAATTTAATAAACATTACTTCAACAAAAGTGAAGCAAGAGGTATTCAAGCCTAAATGTACCTGTATTCCCAGCATCTGACGCGAAGGAGGAAACGAGAAACATCAGATTGTTTCTTTCTGGAGAGTTCTTCAAGGTATTTGTAGGCACCCATTATTTATTTAACTATCAGGATGTGAATTTAGTACATCCATCCATCTCGCTATTTCTTTTTAACTATGGCTTACCTTGTGTATATGTGATGTGATGTGAGTTGAACAAGAGAAAGGATTGAAAAACGAGATTGCTGCTCTTTTTCCGGGTTGGACGTCGTTGAGTGTGAAAGAAATATCGCAAGTTGAATTGAACCAAGACCGGAGAATACATATTCCGGTAGACAAAGTTGGATCTACTTTGAGCTTTCCAATGCAAAACATCTCCATATTACATAGAAGCTGGTAAATACATTAGACATGAAGGCATAAAATTCCTTGAGACATTTCATTCACTGTTCAGTCAACTTTTAGTCTACACTTCTGCTATGAACAATAGGAGTTGATAATTGAAAAAGACATTGATGGTGAACTTGCTCCTGCCGGGGATTCAAAGCTCCCGACTACTCGGGAATGCTTCTTGACATGAAAATCCTTGTTGAAAAGTACACAAGAGATTGACTTTTTTGGTTACAATATATTGTTGTCACCAAAGTATTTATATTTTTTATTGCTGTTACAACCCACTCTTTGTCGATAAGAATGTGCATGATCCATTACTTTTGGCAAATCGATGTATGAATCATACAGATATCTTTGTAGTAAAAGAAGAGGACGAAAAAAAGGCATTTATGCCATTGCTAAATATCATTCACTTCATTATAAAGGCATGTAGTCAAGTGAGAGAGCTTTACATAGTTTCTTGAACACAGCCTCCATAATGTACCACAAGGACTTTAAACATATGCAAATACTATAATTTAGTACAATATTGCTCTCTTAAAGGGTTCCTTTACTTTTTTTTGTACCTCTTCCTCTTTTTCGTTCAACCCGACATGTCGACTTTAACGTTGGAATGTAAGTGAATGGTAGCTAATCGGCATGGTCAGTTTCTAATATGGACTCTACATAGTTGATCCCCCTGACGACATTCCAAGCCTGAATCTTGACATTCTGAGAAAAGCCAGAGAAGGTGATTCCTTTGCTCAGCTTGACGTTGGTAAGTGGCACACCCTTTTTATATATCTTGTATATAATCTAACTCTTGTAATCCCCCTCTTTAATATTAGGGCAAGCCTTTTACCTGATGAAAAATCTGACAAACAATTACGAAAAGGCATTTCATTGGCTCAACTTATCTGCACAACAGAAAAACATCAAAGCTCAATTTATGCTGGGCGAACTGTACGCACTTGGCAAAGGAACAGAAAAGAACGAACACACTGCCTACGAATGGTACCTGAGATCTGCTCTCCAAGGCTATCCACGAGCTCTTCGTCGTATTCACAATCTTTACCATGCTGAAAGCAACATGTTCTGCCGCGGGATGATAAATGCTGCCGAACAAAAATGGATCCAACCTAAATTTAAAAAGAAAAACAATATCCGTGAACTATTCGAATATAGAGCCCAGCAATTAGAGTCACAGCTAACAGCAATAAAAAAGTACTTTGTGTCATTGTTAAATGATTGTAAGAGACAAAAGACAGAAGAATCTTATTTAATATTGGGCTTCCTTTATCAACATGGTTATGGCATTCGAAAAATCACCTCTCGCGCCATCGAGTTCTATACTCTTGCGGGCACACAGGGCAACACCGAAGCCCAGTACAATCTTGGTTATATATACCATTGTAATTCTGAGCTGAAATGGAACTACCGTGAGGCTTTCAAATGGTACAATCGAGCAGCAAAAGGTGGTAGCATATATGCACAAAGTTGCCTTGCCTATTTATATTTAAAGGGTCTTGGCACTGACATCGACAACGACAAGGCTTTGTATTGGTACACCCAGGCAGCACACAGACGCAATGTCTATGCACAAATAGCCCTTGCCTGTATCTTTCGAAAAGGCGATATTGTGGATCAAGATTATGAAAAGGCCGCAGAATGGTACGGCAAAGCTACTATAGACGGCAGCACAGTGGCCCAAAATTGCTTGGAATTTCTCGGTCATATCGACAAGGATGAAGCACTTCAACTACTCCAAGGCAAACCCCAAACATCATACGCAAAAACAGGATTATGCTCAAAGCTCTGGTCAGACATTGCTACTATGGGTGAATCTTTAGAATTAGAAACGCTGAAAAAGACGGCCATGCGGGCTTTGAGAACAGATGCAAATTCTATGCTTGCCATTGGAAGAATGTATTATTCGGGTGTTACGTTTAAGCAGGATAAAGATGTTGCCTTTAGGTGGATCCTCAATTCTGCTAAAGCCAATTTGATTGAAGCACAGTGTACGGTTGCAAACATGTTTAAAGATGGCGATTGTGTTGAACAAAACTATTTGAAAGCGAGTGTTTGGTATACCAAAGCAGCAGAAAAAGGCGACAGCAATGCACAGTATCAACTAGGCCAAATGTATTATCAGGGACTTGGTGTAAGAAAAGACCCCTTGGAAGCCAGTAGATGGTACACCTTTGCTGCTGAAAAGAATCATAGTGGCGCCCAATGCCAACTTGGTGTTTTGCGTGAGAAAGGTGAAGGTTTACGTCAAGATGTATTGGATGCCATCCAATGGTACATGGCCTCATTCAAGCAAAAGAACGTGGAAGCTATTTATAGACTAGGAAGAGTATACGAAAAAGGTGTTGGCGTAGATGAAAACCAAGAAAGGGCTTTGTTTTTATTTGAAAAGGCAGCAGACCGTGGATCTTTACATGCTCAGCTCAGATTGGCACAACTGTATTCAAGTGAGGGTGATGAAACCATGCTTAATCTCAAAATGGCCTTCAAGTACTACGAGATGGCTGCCAACCAGAATCATGCAGAAGCCAAATACAAACTTGCTATCCTACACCTAAACGGAGATCAAGTTGAACAAGACTTTGTTCGAGCATACACTCTCTTTAAAGAAGCGGCGAATCTCCAACACAAAATTGCTAAAAATATTTTCTCAGTTCCTATTGATTATTCTAAATCTCAAGATCTTGATTATATAAGAGTGGCTTCCATGTTTTCTTTCATCTGTAAAGAAAATATAGACTCGTTAGAGTACAATTTGGGATACTACTGTGAACACGATACCGTGTATCTTGATGGAGATTTCACAAGTGAAGATAGTATGGATCTTCCTCTTGCAAAAAAATGGTACGAAGCAGCATCAGAAAAAAACCATGCAGGCGCCCAATACAGGTTAGGAGCTCTTCTTGAAAAGGACAATGAAATCGAACGGGATGTGCCGATGGCGATTGAATATTACAAAAAGGCACACATCAACGGGAATGCAGATGCGACATACAGACTGGCTCAAATGTATTTTGATGGGGATGGTACTTTACAGAAATTCCAAAAGGCATTCTACTTGTTTTCAGAGGCTGCAAACATGGGTCACACTGGGGCATCTCAATTTTTGAACATTTCGGATGAAACCGCTTCAAAACGACCTCACAATTACGAAAATGTGAAGAAAATGCTGCAAATCATTGCAGAATCTGGCAATGTCGTTGCTCAATACCAACTAGGTAATTTGATCCTGAATAACGAAGCCAATAAAGAGGATATCCAAGAATCTGTCAAGTGGCTTTCTATGGCGTCAAAAGAGCGATATATAAATGCCGCTTATCGACTCGGCCTTTTGTATGATGAAGGAAAACACGTAAAAAGGGATTATGCTAGCGCAATCAGATTATATAGAATTGCAGCAGATAGAGGCAGTAAAGACGCACTGTACCAGCTTGCTCGGATGTACCAATTTGGAAAAGGTATCCATGTTGATTACTTGAAAGGATTTGAGCTATATAGTCTAGCAGCAAAATATGGAAACGTGTTGGCCAAAGAAGCCATCCATGTCACCGAGAAGGCTCTTTGGACGGAGAATGCATCTGGTCAAATCAACAAACAAAGTCCATTGCCTATGTGGGAGTTTGTTGCGGGGCAAGGGAATATTGATTTACAATACAAACTCGGTACGGTCTACGAGAAGGCAGCCATGCTTGCTAACGATGTCAAAACAGAGAAATGGTATACGAAATATTTTCAGGGAGGTGGTCCCAGTAAAAAGGGTTATTTTTTGAAAGCAGCAGCATGGTACGCCAGAGCTGCTGATCATTTCCATAGCTCGTCACTGTTTCGATTAGGACAGCTCTATGAGCTCGGTCATGGTGTCGATCAAAGCTACGCAAAAGCCACAAATCTATACAAGAAAGCCGCAGGTATCTATAACACCAATGCTTTACTCCAGTTGGGTCATTTCTATACAGATGGAAAAGGTGTACAGATAAATCATATGAAAGCATTCAGCTACTATCAGAGTGCAGCAAAGAGAGGAAATGATATAGCACAATTCATTCTGGGTACGCTTTATGAAAACGGTGTGATGACAACAAGTGACTTTCTGGAGGCAATCAAGTGGTTTACAAGGGCCGCTTCTCAGCTTAATGAAGATGCATTGAGGCATTTGAACGCAATTTATGAAGAAATCACACCCAATGATACATTCTGTCACGATCAGTTCCAGCTATTGGTGACGCTTGCCGATGAGACTCGATATATAAATCAACCAGAGCGTTCCTTTATGGGGTCTGTCTATTACCGACTGGGATATATGTACTACCAAGGTTATGGTACTTCAATGGATTACCATAAAGCATGGAGGTGCTTTAAAACAGCCAGTGTCCAATGTGAAGAGATGAAAGACGCCGTTGTCTTGCAAACCCACCTGAAACCTAGTGATGCATCAGAAAAAACGGATTATTTAAAAAAGCTAGACATGTTTGAAACGGCCATTGAGCAGTTGACAGTAGAGGAGATTTACGAACTGGGGATAGCCTATTATCGTGGTATTTATTCAGATGTGGATGACAAGAACAAAGCATGCGTCTTTATCGAGCCTGACCATCTTAAAGCAGTCAATTATTTTAAAATGATCAAGAAAGAAAAACTATCAGGTAAATTTAATAGGCCATCCCAAAAATGTGAAAAATGATGCTAAATTTATACCCTCCCCCTCCAAAAAATGTAAATAGATGCCAAAGAGTACTATGGCGCCTGTAGTTTTTATTTGGGCATGATTCATTATGGCGACTTTATGACTGGCAATGACACTTCAATGGCAGTCTACTATCTCAAGAATGCCTCTTTAGAGGGCTACACCGATGCAGATATGTTAATAAAATCCATAAATGACGATGCTTCCGATAAAGCCGCTGATAAAAAAGTCTTTGAATGGCATTTAGAGAACCAAAACGCACACCATCCATCTATTAAATTCAACATTGGCTGGATGTATAACGGAGGCAAGGGCACAGAAGAAAATCCTACTGAGGCATTAGACTACTACAGAGATGCAGCAGAAAACGGTCATGCTGCTGCACAGCTGGAATTGGGTGTCATGTATATAGATGGAAGAGGCACCAAAGAAGATCTTGCTGAAGCAATTAAATGGTACAAGAAAGCGGCTGAAAATAATAATATCATTGCAAGCTACAACCTAGGCTGTCTTTACCTTAATGGAAGAGGTGTTGAGGAAAATGAAGCAGAGGCTTTTAAATACTATCAATTTGCTGCTATACAAGGCGATAATGATTCCCAGTACCAATTAGGTATTTGCTATCAAAACGGTTATGGAGTCAAAGTAGATATCAATGAGGCGATCCATTGGTATAAAAAATCAGCAGAACAAGAAGATGTAGACGCAAATTACAAACTGGGAGAGCTCTACTTTGAGACACCTGGTGTTGAAATAGACTACCATGAGGCAATCAAGTATTACAGGGTTGCGGCTGAATTAGGGTACTCCGATGGTCAATTCAAGCTGGGTTATCTCTATAGTAACGGCTACGGGGTCAAAAGAGACGAGCTTGAAGCGATCAAGTGGTTTGGAAAAGCAGCAGAACAAGGCCATACTCTTGCAAATCTCAATTTGGGAGACATGTATACGGAGGGTAGCGCCGCTATCAGAGATTATAAAAAAGGTTTTGAACATTATAAAATTGCCGCTGATGATGAAGACACAACTGGGCAGTGTAAATTGGCTTATGCGTACGGTCATGGTCAAGGTGTTGAACTGGATTGCGCTCTGGCCGTTGAATGGTACAAGAAAGCGGCAGCAAAGAACCATATAACTTCAAATTATAACCTGGGTTCCATCTATTTAAACGGTGAGGGCGTAGAGAAGAACGAAGAGGAAGGTTTTAAATACTACAAAGTCGCCGCGGAACATGGTTATAAGGACGGGTACTATCAGATGGGCTGTCTTTACCGTATCGGGTGCGGGACTGATCGAGATGTCGAAAGATCTCTGGCGTGGTATGAAAAAGCTGTTGCGCTAGGTGACAGCGATGCAAATAGGGATGTGGGATATATGTACTTGGAAGGTGACGGCGTGGAAGAAGATCATAAAAAAGCTTTTAAATACCTCATTGCTGCTGCAGAAGATGGTGATGAAGATGCTATGTTTAGAGTGGGGTATATGTATTCCAACGGCCAGGGAGTTGAAGAAGATGATACCGAAGCTGCCAAGTGGTACAAGAAGGCATCTGAAGGAGGTGAAATGGTTGCAAACTACAATCTAGGTAATATGTATAGCAACGGATACGGGGTAGATCAAGACTACAATGAGGCATTCCGGTACTACAAACTTGCCGCTGATGAAGACGATGATGCACAGTGCCAGCTGGGGTACCTATACCATAACGGTAATGGAGTTGAAATGGATAATACAGAAGCGTTGAAATGGTTCAAAAAGGCAGCTATTCAGGGAAACTTTGAAGCAAACTATATGGTGGGAGAGATATATGCCAAAGGTTACGGTGTTGATGAAGACTTCACAGAAGCACTTAAATACTACCTCGTTGCAGCTGAAGGAGAGTATCTAGATGCCATATGTAAAATGGGATATTTATATGATTGCGGCTACGGAGTTGAAGAAGATATCAATGAAGCGCTCAAGTGGTACATGAAAGCCGCTGAGCAGGGTCATGGGCTTGCAAACTACAATCTGGGCCAAATGTATAATGATGGAAGAGGCGTAGAACAAAGCTACGAGAAGGCATTTCAGTGTTTCAAAATTGCAGCCGACGTCGACGACGACGCTGATGCACAGTACAAAATGGCAGCTCTGTATGAGAATGGAAATGGCGTTGAACAGGATAAAAATAAAGCGCTCGACTGGTATAAAACATTAGCTGAAGAAGGACACCCTGAATCGCAAACTCGATTGGGAATTTTATATACAACTGGCCTTTACGTTGAACGAAATGACAAGGAAGGTTACAAATGGTTCCAAGAAGCAGCAGAGCAGGAACATGTCAAATCATACTATTATCTGGGACTAATGAATCTCGATGGACTTGGTGTCACTAAAGATTATGATGAAGCTTTTAGGTATTTCAAATTAGCAGCCGAAAACGACGATATTGATTCCTTGTTTCAACTGGGCCGCTGCTACTGTTTTGGTTACGGTACCAATAAAAACGAGGAAAGAGGATTGGAATTAGTAACAGAAGCTTCAGAGAAAGATACCGCAGCATTTGCTGACCTCGGTGAATTCTATCACTTACCTAATACCAAATTTCAAAACATCTCAAAAGCACTGGAATGCTATCAGAAAGTGATTGAATACAATAACAATGATACTGCGCTTACAAATCTTGGGCTTCTTTATGAACATGGTGATTGCGTCACACAAAGTTACGAGCATGCTATAGAATACTACCAACTGGCTGAAAAAGACAATATATGTGCATGCTTAAATCTGGCTCTATTATACTTTTATGGAAAGGGTGTCACCAAAAACTACGAAACTGCATTCAAATACTTTACTAGCACAGTAGAAGGGAGTGGCAACATATTTAATAATTACATCCGTGTCCAAGAGGAAAATGATGCAGCATCTGAAGGTTCCTCAAGAAAGAAGTATATTGTTACATCTGAAAGACTTTTATGCAAAGAGGCACATCATTATCTCAGTGTTATGCATAGCGAAGGCCTAGGAGTTTCTGCAAGCACAGAAAAATCAAAAGAGCACAAAGAACTTTCTCTGTTGGACAGTAATAAAAGTGGAGAAGTACAAAAACGCACTTCATTGACGTCAAAGGGATCCAGAAAAACTAGCAAAAAGCGAAAAGGACGATGGTCAAAAATCAAATCTATTTTATCAAACTAAATCTATATAGAAATTATTAAATAAATACCTATACATATTAACTTTAGACACAAAACAATATTGTTATGGTCATTTTTTCTTGATTTTTTAAACAAGTAATAGAAGTTCAGAATACAAAAGAATTATTTATAATATAGCCGTCCCGCACCATTTTTCTCTACAAACAGGCAAACTGGTGCGGAACGACTGTACCTATCTGATAAAATCTAATTGTACTAGGTGCACTGATAAGAACAAAGTAATATGGGTAAATTAACTCAATAAACAAAAGTCATAAAAAAGGAGCATGAGAATATCAAGTACTAAGAAGCATTCGTATGCATCAAAAAATACATGGTAAATCAGTATTTATTAGTGTGTTTGATATGCATCTTTATAGACATGCTATAACAGCATATTAGCATTTATTCATCATGAAAAAATCAACACTGCTACTTCTTTAAGAAGAGATCTTGAGATTCATACTCCGATAAAGATGCCTTCGAAAGGGATAGTCAGTCTTCCAGCCAAAGTCAAGCCTGTGTGCTGCATGTATGGTCATTTTTTTCCCAAAAGGAACTATTTTTTTTTTGTTTTCTTATGCCTCATGCATATTTCATGACTCATGTTGAGTATTTTTTCCAAAAGTTGAACGCAAAGCCACTTCCAAAACCTCACAACAGCGGTCTATTGGTTTTTAACATGCAATTTTGTGACTAGAAAAAAAAAATTCGCGCGTAGTTGTATTTTTTTTCTTTCTTCCTTATTTTTCTTTATTATTTTAAAGATGTCTGACGCTGAAAAAGAACCCGTTAAGGACAAGATTATCGACGATGAAGAGGTTATTTTTGCAAATGTGGTCAATTTGAAAAAATAGAGACTAAATGAATGAGCTGTGGCCTTTTATTATTACTTTAGGTCGACTTTTCAAAGTTGAAGAAAAAGAAGAAGTCTAAGAAGAAGGTCGACTTTGAAGCTGAGGTTGAGACCGCTCCTGAGCCAAAGGTCGAGGAAGAAGCCCCTGTTGAAGAGAACCAAGGTAATAATAGTTGTTTTAAGCAGAAAAAAGGAAATAAATCAAAATAACTAAATGATTGTTTCATGCAGATGACGCAGAGGAGGATCCTGATGCCATGTTTGCCGACTTGAAAAAGAAAAAGAAGAAGAAGGCCAAGTCTGCTGAGGTAAAGATTGTTTATAAGAGAGAGAAAGACAACACATGTTAAAGCTCCACTTTGTATAGGCTGCACCTGAAGGCGAAGCAGCTCCTGAGAACGAGGAAGACATGGACTTTGGCGCTTTAAAAAAGAAGAAGAAGAAGAAGAAGTCTATGGCTGAATTCGAAGCTGATTTGGCTGAAGAAAACGATGGAGAGGAGGTTTCTGAAGAAAAGTCAAAGGCACAAACCGGAGAGGCAGCATGGCTTAAGAGTGATAGAGATTACGATTACGAGGAGGTAAAAACAAGAAGAATAATAATGACTAATACAAGTATTAAATGCATGCATATTTCGTTGCCATAGTTACTTGATCGTGTCTTTGACATTTTGAAGCAAAACAACCCTGAATTAGCTGGTGAAAAGAAGAAGTACACCATCGTACCACCTCTTATCCAGCGTGACGGTAGTAAAAAGACCATATTTGCCAATGTTGCAGATATTTCCAAGCGTCTCCATCGTCCTGCAGAACACGTCATTCAATTCTTGTTTGCTGAATTGGGTACCACTGGTTCAGTGGATGGTGCCCAGCGCTTGACCATCAAGGGTCGTTTCCAGCAGAAGCAAATCGAAAGCGTTTTGCGCCGTTACATTTCTGAATATGTCACTTGTAAGACATGTAAATCACCCAATACAATTATGACCAAGGATAGTAGATTGTTCTTCGTTGCTTGTGAGATTTGTGGTTCTACTCGTTCCGTCTCTGCTATCAAGACAGGTTTCAAGGCACAAACCAAGGAAGATAGACGTGCTCTCAGAGCTTAAACATTTTCAGAACTGTAATTTTATAAAAAACATATACATAAAAAAAATAAAATGTGACTTTATATTTTTGTCTTGTTCTTCCTTCTGATACAAATATATGTACAAACACACAAGTCAAGCAAACCCCTCTCGCTCCAACTGGCCGCTTAAGCCAGAAAGAAATATGAATAAACATCTTGTTGCAACAGACAACACTTTGCTACAGTCACCAAAGATGCAAGACACACAAAAACTCCATCGATCTTTGGCTGATCAAGTTGATTCCAACAAACAGACTCATTCCACACACATGTTGGAGAATCACGAAATGAATCATAGTAATAAATAGAGCAATTTATTTGTGAAATAAAATACGGATTTGTCATACAGCATTTTGAGCCGAATGGTGGGAACTATATCTTTTCCTTTTTTCATACAAAATCTCCTTTTTAAGCACCATGAAATACAATACAAAAGAAAATAAGCTCGACTTTAAACCTTCCTTTGTTCCTTGTTCTTGCTTTTTCTTTTTTGAACTCATAATGCCACTCAGGCGAAAATTACTCTTACTTCTCGGAGCTGGGTTATTATTTAGCAATGCAGTCCTAGGAGATAAATTCACACCTGTTGATTTAGTAGAGCTTCCCAAACCAAGTGGGCCAATCACCTCGCCTAGTGGAGCATATGCCGTTTACTCACAGGCAGTTTATAACGCAGCTGATGCACAAGTAAGTAGATGAAATAGCATAATAGACTTTGCCTATTAAAAACAATATAAACATGATCCAAGTCAACTAGCCAATTGTATCTGCTTGATATATCGTCAAATACAGTAGAGGAATTAACCCCTCCTTCCTATCACGCTGCCGATACCCAACCTTTTTTCTTGGATGATTTAAATGTTGCATACTTTCATCATGATAAATCATCAAATGTCGCTCAACTACATGTGCTGAACCTGTTGCAAAAGAATAACTCTTATCAGCTTACTAATTTCTCTATACCTTTCGAGAATGTAAAGTACCATGTTCAAAAACAGATACTTGTTTTTTCTGCAGCTGTTTATCAACAAGATGGATCACTGGATGGTACATTTAAGAGAGATGAAGAAAATAGTAAAACAGTGAAAGACACTGCATTGGTATTTGATCAATTGATGGTTAGGTAGGGAAGAAAGAGCGTCATGTCGCACTTGTCTTACATAATGTGTGTGTTCTTTAGACACTGGGACCAATATGTCACAGAGAAAAAGAACAATTTGTTTGTAGTTTATTTAAAATGTGAAGGTTTGAAATACAGTTTGGCTACCGATCCATTGAATCTATTAAAGGGTACAGGACTGGTAAGAATTCCCTGTTAAAAACTAAAATAGGTAAAGCTAAAGATATCACGTCCATTTAACAGATATCCCCAGGTTTCCCCTTGGGTGATGCATCTGATTATGCAATTTCAATTGATGGACTGGAAATTTCATTCTTGTCAAAAATCAATACTCCAGATAATGCTTGGGAAACATCTGCTTACATTTACCGAGTTTCCACTGATGGAAGAGGCCTTCTCCAAGTCATAAATGATGACATACCAGCTGCTTCAAGTGCGCCTTATTATACAAGCAATGGTGAATATCTCGTATTTCTTCAAATGATGACACCTCAACACGAAGCAGACCGTAGCCGCATCGTTTTATACAACCTTACAACAGGTGAAAGAAAAATACTTGTTGAAGAATGGGACCTAAATCCTAGCCAGATTCTATCTTCACCTGATTCAAAGATTCTATATGTTACAGCTGAAGAACACGGAAGACAAAAGATATATTCCATTGATATCCGAACGGAACAAATAACCACCTTGACAGAGGAGCACTCTGTCTCCAATATCAATGTATTACCTAGTGGAGATTTGGTGTATGGTTCCAGCTCATTCATGGCACCCACGTCGGCTTATCTATTCAATATATCTACAGGTAAAATAACACCGCTAGCAAAAGAATCAAAACTAGAATCAAAGCTGGCATCTCTTGTGTTTTCTGAGCCAGAGGAGTTTACATTTACTGGTGCTCTGGATGAGCAAGTGCATGGCTGGTATTTTAAACCTACCCATTTCAAAGAAGGAAATAGTTATCCCGTAGCTTTTCTAATACATGGGGGTCCACACGCTTCTTGGGATGACACTTGGTAACGGAATACAGAGTTATTTATAACAATATAATCTAAACTATATTGTTTCTATAAATAGGTCCCTAAGATGGAATCCCCAAGTGTACGCTAGTGCTGGATATGGTGTTGTTGCCATTAATTATCATGGCTCAACAGGATACGGCCAGAATTTTACTGAATCAATGAGACATAATTGGGGTTCATATCCTCTGCATGACCTTGAAACTGGATTAGATTATATACTTGAAAAATACTCGTATTTAGATCCTAAGCGAGTTGCTGGATTAGGCGGTTCCGTTGGAGGATATTTAATCAACTGGATAAATGGGCATAGTAACAAATTTAAGGCCCTCGTTTGTCATGATGGTGCGTTCTCTTTATCAGAAATTTACTATACCACAGGTAGGTACCCTTAATTGAGTAACAAGCAATGGAAAAAGAGGGAGGAGAGTATTGACAGAGTCTATTGTGTAGATGAAACGTACTTTTGTGAATATGAGGTATGTATATAAATATGAAATGGTATGTACATACTTCTAACTTTAGTTATATTTGTAGTTTGGTGGCTCTCCAATCAATCCAGAAGATAGAGAGAACTATGAAAAATGGTCACCTTCTAATTTTGCTCATCGTTGGAACACACCCACCATCTTTATTCACGGTACAATACCTAATACAAGTGATAAGTAATTAGGCTAATTCAAAATATAATTTAGGTGGAAGAGATTATAGATTATCGACGAACGAAGCCTTTGCGGCTTATCGAGTTTTAAAATTACGAGGTGTGCCTTCGCGTCTTTTGTATTTCCCAGACGAAAATCATTGGGTCACCAAACCAGCCAATTCGATCAAATGGCATGAAGAAGGTAATTTTTTTTAGAGAGGCTTACTATTATACTTATTCCTTTCTTTTTTTATTCCGAAAAAGTGATTGGATGGATCGATGAACACACTTCACAGAAAACCAGCAATAACGTACTTATGTACCAAGTTGCAAATCAATAGTCGTTACTCTTAAATAAAATGGTACATAGGCATAAGTCTATGTCTTAAAAAAAACGTGCTTGGATACACGTGAATATATGAACTTTTAAATTAAATTTCATTCAAAAATTATTAAAGTTATGCTCAATATTGAGTTGCTTAGCAATTC
>VCJM01000894.1:7871-20253 GCA_024139495.1 Backusella sp. ASU-2019c | reverse complement strand
ATGTATGAAAAAAAAAAAAAAAGTACACTGTTCTTTTGCTTTGGCAGGAGGTGACTGTATTAACAAGGAGAACTGGTGTATTCAGCGAGTAAAAACAAAAAAAAAATGCAGCGTGTATGCATCTCAATTTAGTAAAGAATGATATAAATAAAATAAGGTTATTTGGTAATAATACCTGGCAACAATGTCGATAAGCCATGGTCATTAAATGAGAAAATCACATTTTTCATTTCATTATGACGACAAAACCAACAAATGTTACACAATATGCGAAAGTGATGGATCTTGTCAATGATGAATCGAGGAGGAGATAACGAATCGCTTTGAAGATGATGAAATCATTTTTTCTATTCTTTATCTCTCTTAATTTTTTATTTAATCAGAGGGATACGATTTAATGTACAAATGAAATGTGGATGATGCATTAAGTAAAATGTGGATAAGGATATATGGCTTTTTAAAGGGTTTGATCAAAGATGGCATTGATAGAATCCCAAACAGCCTCAGGCGTCTGAGCAGCATCCACACCGTACCAGATGCCTTGCTTTTTGTAATAATTGGCAACAGGCGCCGTCTGTTCATGGAAAGCCTCAAGACGCTTCTTCAAGGTATCAGGGTTATCATCAGAGCGTTGGATAAGAGGTTCGCCGGTAACATCATCCGTCATGGCCACCTTGGGAGGGCTAAATTTTTATATATCAGCACAGCATTCCGAAACCTTTTTTAAAATGTCTTACTTGAAAATTTTATGATAAGATCTACCAGAAGAAGGATGTACAAGACGACCACAGATACGATCGACCAACAAGTTATCATCCACAACCAATTCAATCACATTGTTCAAGGGCTTGTTCATCGATTTGAGCATGGTATCCAACTTTTCGGCCTGGGTTACATTGCGAGGGAAACCATCAAGAATAAAACTATAAAAAAAGATGTGAGTTGTTGAGAATAAAGCCCCCTTCTTTTTTCACTTACCCATTGGCACACAAGGGGTTGTTGAGCAAATTCTCTTCAATCAAACCAACGACAATCTCGTCAGGAACAAGTGCGCCTGCATCCATCAATTTCTTGGCCTCGACGCCATAGGAGGTCTTTGCAGCCACAGCGGCTCTCAGCATGTCACCTGTAGCCAAATGGGCCACATTGAACTTTTGCTGGATGGCGGGTGCCTGGGTACCTTTACCGGCGCCGGGAGGGCCCATGATGACCATACAAAGTTGCTTGTTGTCAGACATTTTGTTATATATAAGAGTTGTAGTAAGAAGAAAAATAAAAATGACGAAGAAAGAAGGAGGATGGGTCCCGATATTTTATATGTAAAAAAAAAAAAAATACTGATTTTTATCTATGAGACGTGATTTTTTATCAGAAAGATCAGTTTATCCTATTTGACAGCTTCTGAGCTTTATTGTATCTGATTTTTTTTGATTTTTTTTTGCTATAAATGAAATGAAGCAAAAAAATAAAATAAAATAAATACATACATCTTGTATTGCCAGTGGATTCTACCATGTTTTTAATACACTCATACACTCATTTTGATATAAAGGGGGATTTATATATGAATTCATTAACATGATATGATGATTTAGGAGGCCGAAAACTGATTTTTAAAAAAAGACAATTGTTTCGATAAGAATGATAAAATCTATTATAATTACAAAAGCATTTATTTAATGAAATCAGCAAGTGTTTCATCCGGTAACAATTCACAATAGATATCCGCTGATTTAAGATATTCATCGCTCCAGAACTTTGTCAAGTGACGCTGACCAGAATCATTCAACAGTGTCACAACAACATGGCCGGGACCTAATCGCTTTGCTACTCTATACGCTGCCACACAATTGACAGATGAACTACTACCCACAAAAAGTCCTATAAAAGAATTCAGCATGATTTTCCTACCCTGACATTCTATGACCCCTACCATCTTGTCTGACAAGAAATCTCGACATCTTGATTGCCTCCTCATCGGTGACTCTATATGCATCGTCAATCAACCGTCTTCCCTTATCAAAGTTTTGTGTCAATCGATTGATGCCAATGCCCTCGACCACTGTATCGACCTGATGTCTCCTTCGCGAGCCCTCCTTTTCCGTCGGTGCGTACATGACGTTGTATTTGACCTTGTTGAACAGGCCCGAGCCCTGCGGGTCTGCCAAAAACACCTTGAGCGACTTGACGCGCTCCTTTAAATAACATGCAATGCCCGACAGCGTTCCCCCCGTGCCTGCGCCCAGCACCAGCGCATCAATGCGGCCAGCGGTTTGGCGATAAATCTCGGGGCCCGTTGTATTAAAATGCACATCAAAGTTGGCAGGGTTCTCAAACTGATCTGCAAAATAGCCGCCCTGTTCTGCTCTCGTTCTTGCCAGATTGACGAATTGGTTTTTATCAATGATGCTGACGGGTCTGACCTTTTCGACGGTGGCGTTGAGTTTTTCCAGGAGCTGATATTTTTCCTGCGCCTGGTCATCGGGCATGACGATCCAGGCATTGTAGCCGCGCGCACGTGCCACCATGGCGATGGAGATGCCTGTGGAGCCTACCGTGCCCTCAAAGATGGTGTTGCCCACGTACGGGTGCAGTGTGCCGTTTGCTTCTGCTGTCTTGATCATGTTGAGCGCAACTCTGTCTTTGGAGCTGCCGCCTGGATTCAAAAATTCCGCTTTTCCCTGTTATTTTTAATTTAATATAACGGGCACTATAGAACACTCGCTGATTGTTCTTACCAACACGAGGCACCCTGTTGCTTCTGATAGACTTTTTATCTTCATAAGTGGTGTGTTGCCAATCAACCCGTCCACGCCGTCCACAATGTCGGCTTGTTGTGTTTGACCTTCCGGCGCTTTGCGTGGCTTGATGAAATAAAAGTACACGCCTGTCGCCAGCACTGTCAGCACGGAGCCTGTCACTGCGCCAACCGCAAGTGCTTTTCTTTCCGTCATTTTGTTTTTGTTTATTTGAAAACAAAAGAACAGTTTTCTTTTTTTTTTTTGTGTGTGTAAAAAAAGTGACTTATTTCTGAGTTGTAAAAGGTTGTTGATATGAATGTGTGAATGTCTCTCTTAATAACAAAAAAGGGTCTATCGATCCCAAAAGTGAGTTTTTATTTTTGGCACGTCATGCCAAGCATTTCATTTGTTCGTCCTTGTACTTAGTATGGGAAGTTTAAAAAAAAAAAGGCGTTCATCATGTAAATTAAGCTTTCCATGCCAAAACCAATCAAAATCACGCAAATGTATACAAAATGGGTCAGTGCTTTGACGTGACGACAAAATAGGTGGGGTTCTCTAACCTAAAACGAGACAAGGAGGGACGGGAAACGAAGAAAAAAAGGGATACTTGCAAAAAGGTTGTTGTATTATCGTTTCGCCCTTCCTACATCTAAGAAGAGTCGTCCTTTTTACAAAAAGAGAAAGTGCTCATGGCACACACACATGCACAGAAATCAATATCATTTCAATACCCGAAGTTAAAAGAAATGACGCAATGGGGAGTTTTTTTTTTGATATAAAGTAAACCCATTTTTTTTTTCTTTTTCCTTCTTTTCTATTCTACTTTATAACAAATACACAACTAAAATGACTACTGTAAGTATCATCATCTCTTGACTCAAGATGACAAACAAGTTTTATTAAAACTTCTATTTTTTTTTTAAAAAAAAAGGAACGCGAAAATAATGTCTATATGGCCAAGCTTGCTGAACAGGCCGAGCGTTATGATGGTAAGTTTTTTTGGTTGCAAAACACAAGATGAAAAGTTATTGACAACAATAAAAAAGAAATGGTTAATTTCACAAAGGAGATCTCAAAGGTAAGCGCCAAAAAAAGCATAAAGAGGTTTATTCATCTAGACTCACTGTTTTCATTGTCAACTTAGATGGGTGTTGAATTGACTGTTGAGGAACGCAATCTTTTATCAGTTGCTTACAAGAACGTGATTGGTGCCCGTCGTGCCTCCTGGAGAATTGTATCTTCCATTGAACAAAAGGAAGAGAGCAAAGGTAACGCCGGCCAGGTCGAAAAGATCAAGACGTATCGTCAAAAGATCGAGACCGAGCTCCAGGATGTCTGTAAGGATGTGTTGGATGTCCTCTCCAACAACTTGATCCCCAGTGCTCAGGGTGGTGAGTCCAAGGTCTTTTACTACAAGATGTAAGTTTGTTAAGCATGATTTGTTTCAATGTATTCACCTCTATAAACAGGAAGGGTGATTATTATCGCTATCTTGCCGAGTTCCTTACTGGCGAAGAACGTAAGGATGCCGCTACCGAAGCCCATGAAGCTTACAAGGCCGCTACCGATGTCGCCCAGACCGAATTGGCCCCTACCCACCCCATCCGTCTCGGTCTTGCCTTGAATTTCTCCGTCTTTTACTACGAAATCCTCAACTCGCCCGACCGTGCCTGCCATTTGGCCAAGCAGGCCTTTGATGACGCCATTGCCGAACTCGATACCCTTTCAGAAGAATCTTACAAGGATTCCACTCTTATTATGCAATTGTTAAGAGACAACTTGACCTTGTGGACTTCTGACTTACAGGACGGTAAGGACTAGTTACTTTATATTTTATTTTTTTACATTTATATTTATTGACTTGTGTGTTATTTATATATAGAATCTGACAAGGCAGATGCTAAGCCTGAAGAGACCGAGGAATCAAAGTAAAGAATGATAAAGACGATAATAACAATAATAACAATAAAAAAAAAGAGTGATTGATATATAAATAACGAGTTGAAAAATAATAAATAAATAAAGTCGGTTTTGTTTTTTTGCTTTTTTTGTTTTTATATTTATGAATAGAGAATTTTAAAAACAACTTATTCAGTTGTCACTTGCTGTTGATCTGTACTATTGCTTCTTATTTTATCCAACGAAGAATTCTGTTGAAATGGACGTATTGCGGTTGGGTATTTGCCATTGCGTAGGTAGCTTGCATATCCCTCGTAGCGCTTTCGCGCATTGCCACTCCATTCCCGGCTGACCTGGACCGACGCTGCTCTGCGTGGGATATCGACATAGGTATGGTACACCTGCTCATCCAGACTCGTTGTCTTCAGTGCGCCTGGGTGTTCTTCCAGCGCATTGCGATGAATGTAGTTTTGGTATTGCTGGAATTCAGGGAAACTCTCGAGCGCATTGTTCTTGTTTTCAGAGTTGTGCACCACCGTCAATTTCTCAATGTTTTTGAATTGTTTGGTATATCTAGTCATTTATAAAAAAAGTTGGCTTTCTCTCCCTTTTTGGCTTTCTTTCTTTCTTGTCTTTATTACCTTTCATATTCTTTATGTTCTGAATGAGTGACACTTGGCTCTAAACTGCGTTGAACAATGCCCTCGGTTGTCCATATAGGTGACTTTTCCTTTCCGGCCTTGACTTCCTTGACCAATGTTCGTTTGTTTCGTTTTTCATCCTCCTTGTCCATCACCACCTCTGTCTTGTGATGCTTTCCACTGGAACGGACAGTGAATGGACTGATTTCTTGTGCCTCTGCCTTTGTCAATCTATATTATTAAAATTGTTTTAAGTGATTTATGGATTTATTAATATAGAAAGACCTACTCTTTTCCGTTGGTGATCTTTAATGGCTTGTATTTCAATGTGCCATTCATATTATACACAAACAATTGATCCAGACTTGTATATTCTTTGTGGTTGTAGTATTCCACCCAATAACCTTGAAAGGGGTCGCTCTCATCGGGATTGGCTGCGGGTTTACGGAATTGGACAGGAATCTCGTAGAGTGAGGGCGGCTGTTCATAGACCTTTGCCTTGAGTGCATCCTTGGAATACCAGTAGCGATAACTAAATGTAAACGGATGCGTTTAATATATAAAAAAGATACAATAACTCTTTCTTACTCTCTTCTCGTTGCCTTGTTGCGTGGATCCTGATTATGCAAGTGATAATCCGAGCTTAGTTCCCAAAGCATGGGTTGATTATCTTTTGTGACAAAATTACCCAAAAACAAATTGATTGCGTCTTGCTTATCAGCATCTATTTGGAAGTAGAATAAATAAAGATTCATTTTTCATTGCTTTGTTTATTTACCTGAAAAGGCATTTGCATAAAACCGCTTGATGGACTCAATCATGTCTCTGGGATGACTTGTCCATTGATTGATTTTTCGATACGTCTCCATGGTATTGACCAGGTGCGACCCGCCGTACTGCAATGCAATCGTGTCACCATGGTCGTGGTACATTTCCGTAAAGATATTGACGGCATCCGAATCAAAATCAACCTTGGGGCTCGAAATCACCCCCAACGCATACAGCTGGTGTCCAAGCGCGCACTTGGACATGAGAAATTGCGCTGCATTGGTACGATCCAGACAGTCGATACAGTTTGTGCGCAAAACACCTTCCTGACGAGAAAACTCCCAACTAAAAAAGGATGTTTTAGTTTATAATAAAAATGACAAACAAGTCCGCCCTTACTCTTCGGTGGTTTCTACGCCGCTGTGAAAGAAACCCGTCGCTTGCATGGTTTCCTCTGCCATTTTTTCAAGATAGCCAATCACATCCTGGTCGGCACTCTTGGATGCTCTCGACATGTCCCACGCAATGTATTTGATTTGTTTTTCCTTTGGTAAGAACTGGTTGAGATACGTGATGGCCTGTGAAAACTCTTTGCCGAGAATAGACTCACGCCGTGTTTTTTCCTTTTGCTTGATGAGGTTGAGGACAATGACAGGACTGCCATAGCGGAAAAAGAGGTTTTCGAAATGGAGCGCTGCCGCCGAAAAGAATGGATCCACGACGTTTACTATTGAAAGAAGATAGGATGAGTTATTTTAAAAAGAAATAAGTGCACACGTTACATTCAATAGGCGGTTTTGGAGACATGTTTGTTGTATCCTGTGACCATATCAGTGGAATCGAGCCTCGATGCTGGACATACGACGTATAACGGGTGTTTCCAAATAAATAATGGGTCGAGTGGAAACTGGTTGTTTCCATATCGGCCACAATCTGTTCTGTTTCCACATCATTGGCAACAAATCCCTATAGTCCATAATATGAGTTTTTTTAAGGAAATACGCTTATTTTCAATACCTTGTCATTCACACCACGTTTAAGAAAACGGGCACCTGCAAAATAACGTGATCTTCTTGCAATCAAGGTCACCACAATACTTCGACCAAACACCGATATTTCTAATATGGATGGGTTCATTTGTCTGTTATGCACTCTTTATATAAACTTACTTGCTTGGTCCACAAACCCATAGATCAACGGGAGGATCCACCCCGACCGACTATTCAGATTCTTGAATCCTGCACTCAGCAAATAGTGATTCCAAATAAACATATCATTGTATTTCAAACCCTCCTGATCACCGCCCTTCAGTGGCGGCTGTGTCATGTTGTTCTGTAGCGAGTTGGTGATATCATACGTGTACGAAAAATAAAAGTTCTTTGCAAGATCAATGTTGAGAAAGGTGGCGACATAGCGTGCCTCGTCCGAGTTCTTATCCATTTTCTGGTGCTGCTGGATAGGGACAAGCCGTGTTTCATCAATGTGGTAAATGTAGTGCCCGCCCACAAGCGCCACCTGTCGTCGCCGCGTGATGAAAATCATGTACCAGCCTTGCGTGAACCGCACAAACCCCACGATGCCCAGAATGTGGATGGCGCTTGGCTGGAGCCCACCCACGCCCTGATTGCCATCGTCAATCATCTTTAAAAGTCGGGTCTTTTCAGATTCCGTGTACAGCACATCGTCTTCAATCACAACAAGGTCGCTGGTGCGGTGGATTTGGAGCACACGAAAGTGTTGTCGAGCGTGGTTAGTGCCAACCAGATAGAAGCGCTATACACACATATTAAAAAAAAACACTTATTCATCCCTCTTTGTCTACCGTCCTTACCGTTTTTGTTTCGTACAGTTGGAACTCGGTAATGACAAAGCGAGGATGGGCATAGTTCAGCGACTCTTTCTTTGTCTTTTGCTGCTCCTCTTCCTGCTGTACCTCAGAGTCGACGGTCGGTGCTCTGGACGGTTTTTTCTTTTGAGGCGACTCGGGCACTGTGTTTATGTATTGGAGACACTCTTGATTGTCTGAGAATATCATGGCGTCGGGATTCATAAAGGACATTATTGTCAACTTGTTATAACAAGTAAGAAAAGAAAAACAAAATAACAGCTGAGTTGAATTTGTTTGTCTCGCATAATAATGAAATTCAAAACTAAAAAAAGAAAATTGGATAAAGAGGGCAAGCATGTTTTAAATGGACCTTCGTTTCCAATCGACTCTAGTACATGATACTGACAAAAGTGCATGTATGAAAATAGAAACGGGATTGATTTAGGGTTGATGTACTTTGCCTGATCGTTTCACTTGCTCCTAAATTGTGGGGGGGTTTCTCGATGCCAAAAAGGTAAATGTTTATATTTTTATTTTTGGATCTTATAATACTTTGATTGTAGTTTTATAAGCATAGCCTACTATGTATCTACCACAATCAATATTACACTTTTAAGGGTGTTATGCTATCAACATGATCATCAACTACCTTCCTGATATTGGCATTTTTATGAATTGGTGCGTTATTCATTAAAAAATAGTGGCCTAATTTACGCAAAAAAAAATTATTGGCCTAGTCTTTGATCAATTAATGTCATAGCAATCAAGATTCAATAATCTTCTCAAGGGAAAAGTATAGTTGCTAGTTCCAATATAAGCTACCCATTTCAATACTGAATCTAGCATGGCCACACCATGATTTTAAATTAGAGCAGTACATGAGCTTAGGCAGTACTTTACAACTATACTTAGTAGGTGAAAGATCAATTCCACTTCCAACTTGGAAATCTGTCAGGTACATTGTTTACGCTTTTTTTTTTTTCTAGCACAAGTGACCTCGTAACTGCTGTTTGCATAATGTTGCAATTGCATGATCAGAGTGCCCTGTATAATATATCATATCGAACATCACACATTCATCTATCCAAGGCACACGGCCGTTTTGGGCTTTCGTATGCAAGGGATCACTGTATATAAAACTATTCTTGACTTTAACCAAAATTTAGTAGCTTTACAAGTTTGTCGATAATGGATATATGGTTATTACATCCGATAAGAGTGAACTCATATTTACTACAGGGCATTCATATAAGTGCTAAATCCAAAACTTGTATATTCTCAATCATAACTAATATTTGTTTATTGAAGATTATGACTATTACTTATTTATTATAGAACGTTTATGACGTATACAAATAAAGCATTTATTATTTACAAGGCATTCATGAATAGAAATACAAATACAAATACATAGAAGAATACATAGAAGAATACATTGAAGAATACAAATAAAGAGACCAATATACGGGAATACACCAAATTCAATGCCAACAGTAGATATCTCTTCTTACTCCCAACCGGCAGAGGAAGCTTCCTTATGTGTGCACAGTGGGGTCCTCTCACAAACCGCATACCACACAAATATCCGCAAACATTCGTGTGCACATACTTATCAACTAAACAACCGAATAGCTAATACCATACATTTTCATGAACAAATCTGCCGATTTTCCCACTGAGAAATTCCACTTCCTTCATACCGACTGTTGGCGCCGTCCAAGATATCTACTGAAAGCCACCAGCCACCAGTCATACTCGAGTTGCCTTTTTCTGTAACATGCACTTGGAACCTTCTATAAAGTATAACACGCTTAGACACATTCACGCTTTTCTCTTTCTCCTTTTCCTTTGCTACATTACTTGCCTTGCTCCTCAAATCAGAACAGGAAATGCTAATCAACGGAAACTTGTGACTCAATTTACCAAGAAATGTGAACTTTGTTGCATCGCTACTAGAAAAAAAGAAAACAAAAGTGTGCATAGGTAAAACAGCAGTATATTTGCGTTTTCTATGTTTTCCTTTGCTAATCCACTTATGTCTTTATGCAAATCACAACTGCACTTACTCCAAATTGTATTCTTGAATAGCCTTTGAAGCAGATTGGAGAAACAAACGTGAAATCGCTACACCTTTATTATAAAAACGTTGATTGGTAAATAACCAGTAATTTGTTTTGTTATCTCTTTGCTAAATTATGAAGGATGTCGCTAGAGTCACAAGGAGACTTACTTTCTAGTGCAGTATTCTATGGATTTAGAAGCAGATTAAACGTGAGAAGTGTTTTGTCAAAAAAAAACACACCTGCTAATTTTTTATCAACGGCAAAAATAATTTCACAAGCCAAACTAATACTTCTTTTAAGATGAGAGCCGTTTCCAAATCACCAGTAGTTTCCAAAGTCCAGGTTCCACTGTAGAAAAGCGTAAATAAAGTAAAAACTAGTGCAAAAATACGTATATAAAACACTTTGATATAGGATCAGAGTAAAACGCATATAAGTTTGTAAATAATTCGAGGTAATTGACTTTAATAGCACTGAAGTAGGTGTCAGGTGGAGTAGATACAGTAAACCTTTCATTTGGAAATACGAATATGTATTGAAGTACTGTTTTCAGCTTCTAAAATAGTGCCAAAACTTCTATTGTAGCCAACAGGGTTAATATATTTGATAAGACATGCATCTTTTTTCACCGAAATGGTATTTACAATCGAGCCAAGTTCCTGAATCCTATATGTCTGAATGTCAAGTTCAACTGTATCAGGATCATCTTAGTACGAATTAGTATGTAGGAACGTTTAAAAAAGTTCAAGAGTAGGAAATCTCATAGTAGGCGTAGAAGCAAAATTATTTTGTATTTCCTTTAGTGTAAAACGTCTCGAAAACTTTATGTTCAAAATAGGCATAACAAATTAAATAAATAGTTCTTTTATTACAAAAAATTGATTTTAGTTTATTAAACAAATAGTATAACTTATTTTTGCAAACACATGTTAACACATACTTTTTTTTAAAAAAAAATCTTGTTTCATGCATTTGCACAGTAAATATGTGGATTATTGGATTTCAATTTGATGAACCTGCTTGACAGATTTTGGAATGTTGATCTTCAAAATGCCATGTTCATACTTTGCCTTGATATCCTCTGCTTTAATTGGCGTAGGGAATGAATAGGATCGACTGAATGAACCAGAAACCCGTTCGTTTACCCACCATTGTTTCTTTGGAACATGCTGTAGAACAGATTTAGCAGATTCTGCAACATTTGCAACTTGATCAGCCTTGGATTCAACTGTGGGTTTAGAGGTATCTTCCGAGATAGCCTCTGATACAGGAGCAGTAGGTTCTTCAGCTGAGGATTCGTTGACTTCTTGGTTAATTCTGCCCTTCAGTACCAATGTCTGACTATCCGCCAGTTCGATTTGGATATCATTCTTATTCACACCAGGTAGCTCGGCTTGGAGTTCATAACCATCTGGATTCTCAACTACATCAGTAGCTGGGAAATTAGTCAGCAGACTTGGGAAACCTCTATTAGGATTCTGAGCAGAAACCATGGAACGACGAGCTGCATTGTAAAGAGGCTGTTCAAGGGTAGCCATTGTTTGCTGGATATCACGAAGAGCTTCAGTGAAAAATCTTTGGGAGAGAGACATTTTTGTTTTTTAGAAATAAATTGTTGATGAAAAAAAAAATCGACTTTTTGTAAAAAAAAAAGAAAATGCTTCCTTTTATATCTTTTTTAAAGCAGCTGCGATCCGTCAATTTCCAGAATTTTCTCGACCATTTTGATCCATTTTTGGAATACCGATTTCCAGATGATTCGAGAGGGTTTTAGTATTTCCTGCATTGTCTTTTGCTGCAATCACAATATTTATTAGAGAAAAGTTTTAATCCTTCAACAGGATTGGAAATAAAAAGTGTAGATATCACTGTCATTTGCAACATACTCAGGTTCCATGACAACGCAATCAACATATCATACGGAAGAGAGAGCAGGGCTGGATCAGTGTTGGTTCAATGAAAAGGTGTTGTACGTAAATGTATTGGTAAATGAATGTGCATCGCTGCCCAATTCAAGTTGGATGAAGGGCACTCAAATCAATACAAATTAAATATACCAAATAATAGGCTTCCTTTGCTCCAGATGTAGTGGTATCAAACAGTGAGGCCTAGCAGTATCAGAAACTGTTGGTCCAAAACAGATTTTTATCCATAGCATCATCTATTTTGTTTCATGCGTATACATTGGGTATTCTGTCATTTTCCTCCTTTTTTCAATTCAATATGTGATCATACTTTCGAATTATTGAGTCTCTCTTCTTCATCTTTTTCGCTCTTTGTCATCAAGGTACTGCTTTCTGTTGTTTTTTCCTTAGACTACGCTCGGTAAAATTCATTCAATTGTTATATATGGGGGTTTGTTGAATGTTTTAAGGAGGAACAGAAAATATTGTGAAGGCAATAGATGAAAGTGTTTTATACTTCAAAAAGCTGAACCAC
>VCJM01000893.1:34988-50269 GCA_024139495.1 Backusella sp. ASU-2019c | reverse complement strand
AAAAGAAGAGAGAAAAAAAAAAAAAAGGGACAAGATGTGGAAAAAAAAAATATTTATAAAAATATATATTTTAATATTATTGGACCAACAGTGTGGTTAAAGAAGTTGTCATCAGCAACACACCTTTTTTGGGTTGGTATTATTTTAATCACATGTGCTTTTTATTTTTATATATGTAATGTACACTATTATGTTGCTTTATTTTATATTTTTATATGAATACACAAGTGTGCGTGTATGATGTTGTTGTTTTTATTTAAGCTTTTTGTCTCACAATCAGCTCCAAAAACTGCTCATAGTTAATCTGAATCCAACCATCACCATCGCTATCAAACTGTCTGAATGAATCGGTCAAGGTCTTGACTGTTACACATGCTTGTACAAAGTTATCAAAGGTAATGTCTCCCTTGCCTAGAATTACATAAGGGGCTGTTAATTACATAATAATAATATCTCTCATTTTCTTTTTTACCATAGCGATCAAACTTTTGAATCAAAGTACGGATAAAGTTGGGTGATACATTGAAGCCAAAGCTTCTCATGGCATTGCCCAGCTCCTCTTGGTTAATGCTACCAGAACGATCGCTATCGAATGTTTGGAAACAACGCTTCCAATCTTCGATATATTTCCATAATCCAGAAAACTCGTTGAAATTGATGGTGCCACTGTTATCTATATATAAAAATGGTTTTCAGCAAAAGGAAGGAAAAACGGCAATTTCAAATAAAAAAAAGTTACCTGAATCAAACATATTCACCATAAGACGAACAGTTTCAATATTGAAGGGACTCCAATCTCCATTAATGAGTGCGCGTTGAAGCTCATCTGCAGACAATTGACCTGAACCATCGGTGTCAACTGCCTTGAACCAAGACATTAACTGCTGATCGACACCAGATTGAGGAGGTGGGGGAGGGGCTAACAAGATACACACATGTACCGTTACTATCACACACACACACGTCATATTATACCCTTTGTTCTAAACTTACCATTTCCATAGGGTCTCTGACCTGGAGGAGGAGGTCTTTGACCATAGCCTTGTTGGGGTGGAGGGGCCTGTTGACCATGGCCAGATGGGGGCTGACCATAACCAGGTGGAGGCTGCTGCTGACCGTAACCTTGTTGAGGAGGTGGGGCTTGCTGGCCATAACCACCTTGTTGATATTGTTGTTGTGGGCTACCTCCGTAGTTTGGTGGGGGAGCAGCTGGCTTTTGGCCAGGTGTGCCTTGGCCAGGAGCTTGTTGATAACCGCCGTAGTTGGGAGGAGGAGGTTGGTAAGACATGTTTGTATTTATTTATTTTTTTAAAAAAAAAAAGAAAAAGTGAGAGAAAAGTAGAAGAAAAAAGAAAAAAATGGTTGGTAAAAAATAAAATAAATAAACTGACGCGAATACCAAGAAAAGTCTCAAGTGTTACGCATGACTGTGAACTCCGCTGTTCTCTAGTTTATATATTTTTTATAGAATGAAAAAAAAAAACAATCTATTGAAGGGCTCATCCTGTTTAGTTTATTAAAGAGTTGACAGTGCCTTGTTCGGTTTGTTTCATTCTTTTTTGGTAATTCCAGGACGACGTAGCTTTTTTTTCATGAGGTTGAGTAACCATTTTTTAAGCCAAGAAGCCAAGTCATGGTTTATGTGTGTAAACATACACACACACACATATTACATGAAAACAAGGCTGATCTAAAGTATCACAACGGCTAAGCAAGTCGTTTTAATTGGTCAATGTATATACTTTTCGTATCCTTACCTTGTTTGCTTTTTCACAACATTAAAAAAAATACATCATATATAAGAAAGCAGCACGACATTACAACACCTTGTGCTGTAACCAATCACAAACAAACACCATCTAAAAATAGAATATTAGAAAAGGGTCAACTTGCCATCATTCTTTTTTTTTCTTTGATGTAATGATAATATGATGCTTGATGTTTACATTATGCTCAAACAGGAGCTAACCTGATTCACTCATTTTAAAATGTGAAAAAGGGAGTATTCCCCCCTCTTTATTTAGTTTTTTTTTGGCGTGTGAAACAAACATTTAAGTTTGGATGCATAAAAAAAACAGCGCCACACTTCGTTTAATTATAAAAAGTATTATTAAATCGGGAAAAGAATTCGTGTCGATTTTCGCCATTAAAATGAATTGCACTGACTGAAATATGCATTTTGCACTTTTATTTAATCCTTCAATGACGTGTTTTATGCAGTCCAAAGAGAGAGAAAAAAAACGTGTGGGTTGGATCAGACAAGCAGAGTTGAATGAGAGGGGATATCTTTAACCCTCATCAATGCATCAAAAGGTAACGATTGATTTCTTGCCTTATTTTAGAAAATAGTCTAGTAGGAACAAACAGGAAAATGCACGTAGCATTGCTTTGCTTTTTAGCCAAAAATGACAAGTGTATCTTGCGTACAATGGACTAAGCCTGTCGAAAATGTACGCTTTTTACGTTTTTAATTAAATGCACTTTTTGAAAAAAAAAAAGCCTTTGCTCATAAAGTTAAAGGAAAGTCATAACGTTGATTATTTCATCAAATGCATATAGATAAGAGGGGAACATACCCACAACTAGCGTGTGCTATTATTTGTTCAAAATATGACTATTTAAACCTCTGGTATGGTAATGAATATTGCTCTTTATAAACGACAATCGTTGATAATAACACTATGAAGCTTGAGCTTTTATTTGGTGAAAGTAACGCTTGCAGAGAATAAAACACTTGGCTAATTTGAAAAACAACTTATAATATTCAGGAACAAGAGTCACTTCCTGTCTTTATGGTTTGACACAAATGACATCTACTGCAAGAGTATCATTTTCGCGTTTCATACCGCCCCCAAGAGCGATAGTCATCAAATGACTAGAATACAAAGAACTACAGCCAACTTTTCTAAAGATGTAAAAAGAAAATGAGTAGTTATTTTTAATTGAATTCAGGCTGATGAATCCTATTTTGATATGTTTCCAACAAAGGATATGTTGATCTTTCAGCAGGCAAACCCTCCCATTATGTCTATCTCATTTACAACTCTTTCAGTGCTTTTTCTTCCATCATAAAATTGGTAGTTCAAAGAGAGATGAAATGTCGGTGAATGAATTCACATACACACATTCTTTTTCATACTTTTTTTCATACTTTTTGTTTCGTTTTTCAACTTGTCTTGGTTCTCTCCCACTCACTCACTCTCTTATCTCAATTTACTAATCGACGTGTTATTCAAATGAGTTTAGATTCAGCGTCAATGTCACTCACCACAGCAAATGAAGACGCAAATGTTACGCTTCCTCCTGATCCCAATCCCAGCCTCATTGCACAAGACTTTTACGAGTCATTTCCCCAAGGAAAACAATATAAAACACTGGAGGAGCTTCGACAAGACATTTATGAGTATGGAAAAAAGTACAATATAGTCATGAGCATAAAGAACTCCAATTACAGAAGCATTCATCTATGGTGCAAGCATGGAGGTCAATACAGAAAAGGCAAAAAAAAGGTGGTCGATGAAGAAACAGGAGCAGAAATAGAGTCGGCACGATTGCGACAAAAACGAACCCAAAGACAAGGCTGTCCCTGTTTCATCAAGGCAAGATACCTTCGTGGCATTTGGGCTATTGACACAACCTTTGGCCAGCATAACCATGTCCTACCCACCAATCGAAACGCATACAGCATACACCGAAAGCAGCCAAAAGAAACCACTGCACTCATAAAACGACTGTTAAGCGATGGCCAAAAGATAGGAGACATACTGAGCCACCTATCCACTATCGGTATTACAAACATCATCAAGAAAGACATTGAGAATATGCAGCAGCAATTACGACGAAAGAAGAAGAAACAGGCAGAAGCATCAACGATTGTTTCCTTGCCGATTGTGATACAAACACCAGCAGCAACACCCGCACCAGAGCAAAGTATAAACATTGAGCCTGCAACATTAAGTGCTGACCAAATCAAAAGTATACTGGAAAAGCAAATACACATCACGGAACAAAAACAATTACTGCATCAAAAACTACAGGAACAAAAACAAAAGCCTCAAGGACAACATGGCAAACTGGAACCAGAACGAGAGGAGCCGGCACAGCCCGTCATTATTGATTTGGAACAAGATGAAGCCATGGAAGATAGTACATCTGAAGTGACAACAAAGGCTGCCGGTTTAGACATTGAACAAAAACTGGCTCCTTCCGAGTGACAACACATCACCAAAAAGTGTACTTTATTTAATAAAATAATATGTAATAGCACTTGTCAAAGTCCGGTCCGGACCTTTAAAAATTGTACCAGCTTTCTTTGTTCTCTGTTTTTTTTGGGCAGTGCGGGCAAACCATAAGATTGAGTTCAATGTAAAGTGATATACAATCCTCCTCTTTAAAGAAACGTGGTAGACAATCTAAAAATGGCTAACCAAGGTAATTATCATGAGCAGAGGAATGGATCAATACAATAGAGATGGATTCGATGGATAGATGGAGATATAAAAGATGACGTACAACCTCCCGCCTTCATTTATTATCATTATCACCCACCCCGTGTATATTACAAATGGAAATAGAAACACTAATTCGCCCCGTTATATATATAGCTTCCAACAAGGCTCTCGCTGCCAAGAAGGCTGCTCTTAAGGGTGTTCACGGTAAGGCTGTTCGCAAGATCCGCACTTCCACCCACTTCCACATCCCCAAGACTCTTGTCTTGTCCCGTGCCCCCAAGTACGCTCGCAAGTCTGTCCCCCATGCTCCCCGCATGGACCAGTACCGTATCATCCGTCAGCCCTTGAACACCGAGACTGCCATGAAGAAGATTGAGGAACACAACACCTTGACCTTTGTCGTCGACGTCAAGGCCAACAAGAACCACATCAAGGATGCTGTCAAGAGACTTTATGACGTTGAGGCCTTCAAGGTCAACACTCTCATCAGACCCGACGGTACCAAGAAGGCTTTTGTCCGTTTGACCGCTGATGTCGATGCTCTTGACGTTGCCAACAAGATTGGTTTCATTTAAATTTTACACTTTTTTTTATATTTTTCCAAGTATTAAAAAGAAGAAAAAGATCCAAAAAAGGGGGTTGCGAGTAAACCACACATGAAATGTATTATTGATGTTATTTTTGAGAATATGCTGTTTGGAATCGAGTTAGAGTCCTTGGGTAAATGAACATGAGGAACGGAACATCATTCAATGATAAATGGGGGGTGTTCATGACAAGAAAAGTGTTTATATTATGCACATGTTGGTGTTTTTTTTTTCAACAAAATAAGGTTTATTTATAAGTAAATAAATAAATACGCGAAATGAGATGATGATGGCTATGTTCTTTTAATAAAGCATTTTATTTCATTCATAATAATATATACACATGCGCCGCACATTTGCCCATTCAAAAAGCATGTATCATTTTATTTTATTTTCTTAAACTGCAAAAATAGCTGTATATTGATCATTTGATCCAAATTGCTGTCATATTTGTATTGTATAACCTATGCTCTGCCTTTTCCCTTTTCCTTTTTGGCAGGCACGACCTCTTCTTCCAAATCATCATCCAATAACTCTGGTTCGACTACTCTAACTGGCTCCCATTGACCTATCCATTAGTTGGTTAATTTCCTGCTTGTCATTTTGGATTCATATCACACAATAAAAAAAAACCTTCTTCACGGTCAAAGTAAACGAAATAAACCATGGTGTTATTTTCCAATGTTTTTGAGTTATCCAAAACGGTATATTCGCCCTTTAGCTTGCTCTCAACTAAAAGTCGGATTTCGTCGGTGGTTTTTTTATTGTCCAAGGCCAAGCATAATTTATTTTTGATTGTGTTGAGTGAATCTCTTGCATTGAAACATACAAACACCGTTGTTTTCTCTCGTCTAGCACGGATATAAACTGGCTTTGACTTGAGGAGGAAAAAAGTATTAGAATAACAAGTGTAAAAAGGACCTTTTATAATGACAACATTTACCATCTTGATTGTGAAGAACTAAGTACAGAATAACGCGCAAGAAAGGAATTTCAATTTTGCTTCTTCTTGTGACTTGCTAAATCTGCATTTCCTGAGAAAAATATCTCTCGCATATTGGTTTTTGCACCAAGAATTTGCGCAGGTGACAAACCAATGAGCGAAAAAAAGTAAAATTAGATTGTGTCAAAGTCGCAACGTAATTAGCTCAAACTGGAAAGAATTTGGGGTCAGTCGGGGCAGCGCGCTTCATTTTGGAACAGTTTGAACAATCTGCAAACTCACTTTCGAGCACTTAACTAACCACTTTCGTACATTGAAGGAATACCTAGCAATCATGCCATATGTACAAATAATATCAAGAATAAAAAAAAGGTAAGAATTGATAAAGAAGTACGTGTACATTCTAACTACCAGTGTGTTATTTAAATCAACTCTCTATCGTATCTCTTTCATGTGAGTAATGTTCTCATGAAAAAAAGTACGCGCATTGCACTGATCTTGCTCCTTTTCTACACTCTCTGTAACTCCATCTGCTCATATCCATTTCCTCCGACATCAATGCTATTGCCACTATATTGACTCAAATTCTGTCTGGTCGGTCTAAACTAATTACTTTGCGACTTTGATAAAATCTAATTTCACTTGGTTTGTCAATTTCCCCAGCTCATACTGAAAACTCAATATTTGAGTGCATTTTCTAAGTAGTTGAACCATAATATTCTATGGTACAAGCTCTTTTTGAGTAACTAAAATAATATTAATGGTGTACTAGCTCTTTATCCATTCATTCCGCTATTGCGTATAATACATTTGATTTTAGAGGTCAACATGTCTTATCTATCTTTGTATTTTAATTTTAATACAGAAAACACTGGCGTTGATTTGTGCTTTAAAGATAAACCAAAAAGAAACGCATATTTACGTAATGCAAGCAATTAGTAAGAAAACTTAGTCGCTTCTTTGTACCAGTACCAGTTCCAAGGTTTTGTATCTACTACACTAATCCATTTCGAGAATATTGGCGGCACTTAAAAAAACATGTTGCCCTGATTCGATATCAGTCAAATGACAGTTATATTTAATGTCCAGAAGTAATATTTGAATTCACAGGTATTTGTGCAATTGTGCTAAAAGAGTTAACTATAATTATGGAACAATAGAAAAAAAGGAGGCGCTTGCGGCATAAATATACATTTTTTTGTTTTTGTATGTTACAAAATAAAATAAAAAAGAAATGATTGAGTAAAAAAAACAGGAATCCAGTTCCACAGCATCATGATTTGTCGGGACTCGTAGCGGATCTTCGCTGAATAATCCACTCAAAAAATGTAGATATCTTACCTAGAATGATTGGAAGCTCTGCTTCCCCCCCCCAAAAAAAAAGCTTGAAGTACATTTCTGAAAAAATGAAATCCAAGAGAAATTTTGAAAAAGAAAAAAAAAAGAGATATACTCATGACGTTTGACTAATGAGGACAAAACCTGATTTTATAATACACGAAAAACAAGAAATTAAGGGTTATCCTGGGTAAAATGTATATTTTTATTATTAAACTTTATTAGTTTGAACACAAGATATACATCTGCTTTGAACAATTCAAATAGTTTGCTGGTGGAAGATGTAAAACAAATGCATAGAATCTGTACCTTAAACTCTATTCTTAAAAGGAAATGACATAATAAACAAAAAAAATAAACAATAAAAGAATAAAACGTTCTTATCTCCATATTAAATGTTAAATAAATGACGTATAGACAATCTATATTGCTGAAACCCACAATGTTTACTCCATTTGAATTCGTGATTTCCACCAATAACTAGGTGAATGGGTAAAAAGGCATCTCCACACTTTTTTTATTAGCTTATTAATCGGTGATCGAAATTTGTGTGCGAACTTTATTTCTTACGTCTCGGTCATTTTTGCAGGATGCACTAACTTTTTTTTTTCTATATACGGCTAAAGGGTAGTACAAGCAATAAGAGAGATGCGAATAAAGTGAAAAAAAAAAGGTATAAAAGGTCCAGTATTTGCGTATTTCTTTTTCTTATTCTTCATCTTTTTTTTTTATATATATATTAATTGATTCTTTTTTTAAAAAAATGTCTTTCGTCGTTGAAACTACCACTTCCAAGGGTTTCCCTGTTAAGCGTAAGTTTATCTCCAAACGCGAACTACATAAAGACGTGTTTTTTTTTAACCCTTTATCTTTTATCAAATAGTCCAAACTGGTCTCTTCATTAACAATGAGTTCGTAAAGGGTTCCACCACCATTGATACCATCAACCCTACCAACGGCAAGGTTATCACCGCTGTCCAAGCTGGTAAGTAGATCATTTTAAAAAAAAAATACGAATTCGGAAAGTTTAATTGATTTTTTCTTTTTTTAAAAAAAAAAAATAGCCGAACAGGCCGATATTGAAAAGGCTGTTGAAGCTGCCGAGAAGGCCTTCGAAGGTCCTTGGTCCGAGTTGGCTCCCAACGAGCGTGCTGCTCTCATGTACAAGCTCGCTGACCTTGTTGACAAGCACAACGAAGAAATCTCCCAGATTGAAACTCTTGACAATGGTAAGGGTATCACTTTCTCACGCCACGTTGATGTCAAGCAATTTGCCACCTCCATCCGTTACTATGCTGGTTGGGCTGACAAGATCCAGGGTAAGGTCATTGATACCAAGGGTGCTCTCTCTTACACTCGCCACGAACCCATTGGTGTTTGTGCTGCCATCATTCCCTGGAACTTCCCCATCATGATGATGGGTTGGAAGCTCGGTCCTGCTCTCGCTACCGGTAACACCGTCATTGTCAAGACCTCTGAATTGACCCCTCTCTCTGCCCTCAAGGTTGCTGAGCTCGTTGTTGAGGCTGGTTTCCCTCCAGGTGTCGTCAACATCATTACTGGTTATGGTGCCGTTGCCGGTGATGCCTTGGCTCGCCACATGAGAATTGGCAAGGTTGCCTTCACTGGTAGCACTGCTGTCGGTCGCAAGATCATGGAAGCCTCTGCTCAATCCAACCTCAAGAAGATCACCCTCGAGTTGGGTGGCAAGTCTCCCAACGTCATCTTTGATGATGCCGATGTTGACCAGGCCGTCCGTTGGGCCCACAGAGGTATTTTCTTCAACCACGGTCAGACATGTTGCGCTGGTAGCCGTGTCCTCGTCCAAAGCGGTATCTATGACGAGTTCCTCAAGAAGTTCCAAGAATACACCAAGCAGACCAAGTTGGGTAACCCCCACGAAGACGATACCTTCCAAGGTCCTCAGGTCTCCCAGACCCAGTTTGATCGTATCATGGGATACATTGAGAAAGGTAAAGAGGAGGGTGCTACTTGCTTCATGGGTGGCAACCGTTGGGGAGAAGAGGGCTACTTCATCGAGCCTACTGTCTTCACTGATGTTAAGCAGGACATGGCCATTGTCCAGGAAGAAATCTTTGGTCCTGTCGTTGTAGTTTCCAAGTTTGACACTGTTGAGGAGGGTATTAAGATGGCCAATGATACCGAGTATGGTCTTGCTGCCGCTATCTTCACTCGTGACAATGCTCGCTCCATTGATGTCTCCAACAAACTCAAGGCCGGTACAGTCTGTAAGTATAAAAATGGAATATTGAGATTTTCTCCTCGAGTAGAATATTAACATTTCTTTAAAAGGGGTCAACTGTTACAATGAGCTCGATTATAACACACCTTTCGGTGGTTTCCGTCAATCTGGTATTGGTCGTGAGAATGGTGAATATGCTTTGGAGAACTATTATCAGGTATTGTTGGAAATCCATAAGCTTCTTTTTTTTTTGTGAGTGTGAGAAAAATATTAATTCCTATTCTCCTCTTAGGTCAAATTGGTAAAGGTCAACGTCAGCCGTCAAGCCTAAACAATCTAATTGCCATATATGCTATATCCTAAATACTTTACCCTAATATTTTTATATTGTATTAATAAGTTTAAATAAAATAAGTCCATTCACAATACAATTGATTAATAATGTTCTTGGTTTCTCACTATTGTATTAATTTCCCATAATTTTGTATTCCCACAGTGAGGCATAATTAAGAAATTCTCCTGATCTTTCCAAATTGCTTCCCATGGCAGCAAATTTTCTTTTTGCGGATCTTTAACTTTAAAAAAAAATAAAATCGATGATCCAACCCAACAGCTTCTTTGTATTCAGAATACTTTTTATTTTTGCTTTCGCAAAGAAGAAAAAATGTTCTTGATATTACCAGAAAATCGGAGAATAAAGCCTTAAATATATCTTGTAGCACATGGTATTGTTCTTTGCTTTGGTCATAATACCTTAGTACATGTGCACAATAAGTTGGATCATCAATATAGTGATTCTTAGATTGGGCTCATATTAGCGGTATATACAGCTTTTACAAACAAGAGAAAACAAAGGTAATCTAAATAAAGATATTATGTGATTTACATTTATTTCAAACTGCTATTCATATCGATTTAATGATATCTGATCAAAGAGTTCTATTTTTAAGTGTCATTTTTTTTCTACTCTATTTCAGGTTGCATATCCTTTTAAAAGTCCACTTATGCTAAAGGTTTTTGGTAACAGTGAAGACCAAGAAAGAAAGTGTATATGAGTTTAATGATATGAAACGTCGTACATTTTTCTTTTAAAATAAAGTCCAGCTACATTTTTACTCATTGTACTTTCAAAGTATATGGTCAGAATAGCCGCTATGAGGTATCAAATAAAACGAATTTGCCACTACTGGTAGTAGTCTATGTACTGATATCATTTTAATCGCCCTAGTTGGGATTTTAAACAACTTTGTATCATTTGAATTTATAGAGTTTACCATGGAGGATACAAGCACATGTTTATGCTATCATTTAGTAAACGTTCAGCGTTGATCACTTACTATTATTCACTATTTTTTTTAAAAAAAAATAGCTTAAATTGCGCCATTGAACTATTAAGAAGACCAATAGAGTTCAAATATATTAATTTATAAGCAGAAAATGATATATACACTTTGATGCTATTAGTCAAGGAATGAATCAGGGGCACGAGCAAAGGTGATGACCTCTGAACTTCAAATCAACAAGATGCCGTGTCTTACAAATCAAAAAATTTTTGGACTGCTTAATGAAAAAAAAAATTTTTTTTGGTTTTCCGAACTCTCCCCAAAAAAAAAAGTATAAAAGAAGCGAAAAAGTAAGCAAGATATTTTTTTCTTTAGTGACCGTACTCTACAGGATCTGTATGCAGTATGTTACAATTCTACGTTTTCCAAACGAGATACAATATCTAAGTTAGTCGATGATTTTTAGCAGACCTTCTTTTGAGTGAAGTGTGGCAATCATCACTCTCTGAGTGATTTTTGTCAGTTGATGATCTCGCCTGTCTCTATTCCAAGGGCATGGCAAGGAAGGAGCTGCAAGTCTGATAACTTTTCTTTTTTTTATACAAATGAAAATGAAAAATATTTTATTAAAAGAGGGGGCATATTGTAAAAATAGTGTACTATTAATATCTTTTCTTGAAAGTAATTCTTAAATCTCTTGGTTTAATAAGACCAAGACTTTCTCCTACAACATAATCATGATGAATAGAGTCTTCTGGTAATACCCATTCATATTTTCTTACTACAAAGGAGGGTTTCATGTTAGAGCAATCTAAGCCGCCTACTTTTTTTTTCTCTTTTTTTACAACTTACAGAACATTGATAAAAATACACGCTGCTCCATGAGACTGAAATTCATACCCAGACAGTGATGGGACCCATAACCAAAAGGAATCCAAGAGACACCATCCTTGGCACTTGTAGGATCATGAGTTCCGAGGAATCTATCAGGTATAAACTCCTTTGGATTTTCCCAGTTCTTGGAAGACAGGTGAGTAGCAATCGCATCCACATCAACAAGTGAGCCCTTTTCTATGGGTACTCCTTCGATATCCATATCCTCACCAACAATGCGTACAAGCGTATTTGAAATCGGTGGGTTAAGGCGTAGTGTTTCTTTAATAATGGCATCGAGATAGGGCATGTTTTTGACGTCTTGTGTGGTAGGATATACATCTTCAGGCTCATCGCCTAACAAGTTGAGTACTTCTTCTCTTGCCTTCTTCTGAACTTCAGGTGCCCGAGCCAATTGGCCCAAGATAAATGCAAGTGAATTGGATGTGGTATCATGTCCTAGAAAATGATAAAATGAGTGATGTTTGTTATTTATCTAAAAAAAAAAGTGCTGCTCTTACCTGCCATAAAAAAACCAACTACGTTTCTCTATAAATTATACAAAAAAAAAGCCAGATTAATTGGATAAATTCAAACATGAATAGAATTCTATGTATACTTACTCGTAATTCTTCGTTTGTCAAGCGACCTTCACCTTGAAGTTCAGCTTCAATCATTAAAGTCAAGATATCTTTTTGGGAATCAGGGATGGCTTGATAGGAGGGTGTTTGGATATTCTTTGTGATTTCCTCTCGTCTCGCGTCAACCATGCCATCGATTTTTTCCAAAAGCTGATCCAGTGCCTTGTGAGACCGACGTCGCTTGGGACTCAAAATAAGAAGTTCATAGTCGAACACATCAAAGAGTGCATAGAAAATGCTGGACATGCCTTCCTTAATGACTGTGTATTTCACGGCCCATTCACTATCGGTTTTAGTTATGGCCTCAAAGTCAAAACCTGGAAAGATGTGAGTTTATTTCTTATGTACAGATATGTAAAACTTCCTTACCAAAACCTGCAATGCCAATAGCATCAAGTGTCATTCTCGAGCAGATGGTAACAATCTCAAGATTGGATAGACCTATACCATCCATCATCACAAAACTCTTTGCTGTTAATTGACCAAAAAGGTCTACGGGAAGGGCTCGATGGAATGCAGGGTTGACAACCTAAGAGTTTCTATGTCAACTTCTTTTTTTTAAAAAAAAATGAATGAGACTAAAATCAAACCTTTCTGTGTCGTCTCCATTCATCACCCTCGACTACACCAATGTGACGACCGCCCAAGAATTTATTAATCATGGTTGGCTTTGATCCAAATAATCCTTGATGCTTTGGAAAGAGACCTACAAGATAGATGTATAAATGGCTTGCTTTTTTTTTCTTGATTTTTGTGTCTTTTTACCCATATCGGACATAATCAACTTATTTACGCGAGGGTTAGCAGATCGAAGTTGCCAACCAAGGAATAGAGGTTGCTATATAAAGTAAGGTGTAAATCGAAAAGAATTCCTTTGATCTTTACTGTGTGTGTACTTACAACATATAAACCATGGGCTTTATCCAGGAGAGGGTTGACATACTTTTCATAGTGTTCTTGAATAGAGTTACCTTCCACAATGGATTTTATTATGTCCCATGTTGTAACATAAGGAAGACCCTTAAAGCGCTTGGGGGGACCACTGTTGAGCATCCTGAAAACTCGATAAATCAAGGTCAAGCCAATGGCAGTGCCAATCATCCCTTTATGTTCTTTGGCATAGCGTTCAAGGGGTTTCAGTTGTGTGGTGATTGATTCGATTGTAATTGAATCCATTATAATAGTAATGAAAGTGTAAGAAAAGATATTTGATCTGAGGATCGGCAAAAAAAAAATATATATTTATACAATTTGATCCCGGTGGCAATTCCGGGATGACTCAAAAAAAATTTATTTGGTCCGTTGAGGTGCCATGTGACCAAAAAAGAAAAGTATCATCACTCATTGTCTGACCCTTTTAGAGAGAGATAAAGTGGATGATGATTCGTATATCATATCAAGTCAGAGAGAATCAATGATAGACCGGTTTTTTTTGTCCCAATCGAAGAGTGATGCCACTTAAGAACTGAACATGGGTCAAAACCCCAGGAACATTTAAAGATGACTGTACAAAAGAGGCAATCATTCGAAAGTGAAGTTTTTTGTATCACAATAAAGATATAATTTAAAAAGGAAAAACAAGTTTGGGCGGTTATTTTGATATCTATTGATGAAATATACTTGAAAATAAAATGTATATATACCATATATGACTCAAATTCATTAATAGCTAAACAAAGAAAACACCCCTACTAAGCGAGGAAGGGGGAGATTTGTCAACTCGAGATTTGCGGTTATTCCCGTAAACTCGGAAGAATCTTCTAAAAAGTGATTGGTGGTTAATCAATATCCAATTACAAACATTTCCCATGTAATGTTCAAGGAGTGGTGGGATTTGAAGACTCAGTTTGTTTCTTTATTGCTTAGCGCATCATTTTTGTATGTCATCCAAAAAGGCCTATAAAATCTATATAGAAGGGATTGATATTAATCAATGAAAACCAAATAAGCGTTAAAAGCTTGAGCAAAAGAATATGACTGATGATCTGATATATATACTCTTTTCGGAAATATCACAAAGCATTTGATCTGTGCACAATGAAAGGAACATGTTTGTTGCCAAAAAGAGAGTCTGTTGTATTCCTGCTATAATACTCTTTACCACTCCTTAATAGAACACCCTACATTTGGTCTGGTAAATATTAACGAATGTTCTACTAATTTTATACTACAAAATATACATAAAACGCAAAAAGCAAACCGCAAATATCAATGTCTAGAAACCGCCAATTTGATTTTTCTGTGGCCGCCCACAAAAACAACAAACAAGATGCAGCCAAGTGACAAGAAGAGCAATAACCTTCAAACGCATTGCTTTACACTTTGCAGGGATCTCATGAGGTGATAGTAAAGAGCCTAATTTTATTACATCATGACTTGGAAGAGTGCGCTTTATTATTGAAGGAAAATTAAAATAAAGTACAACACAATTCATTAAGAAAGAAATCAACCACAATATGTCTCCACATTAAAAGACATACAATAGTATTTCTACTTTACAAAACATATTTAAACCCTTAACCCACAATTGTATAAAATTTAACTTGACTTTTAATAAATAAAGATGTCCAATTGGTTTTTTACATGCTTATTGTACAAATGTAGTTCTTTTGATGAATGAAAATGAAAATGAATGATGGCCTTATATGGTTTTATTAATAAGTTTTTAACTTTTTCATTTCATCCTCAAGCCGATCCAAATATAGCATGGTTTCTGCCTTTGCAGGATTCAATCCTTTCATAGAGTAACTCTTTGCTTGATCATTGGTCTTGGTCTTCTTTCGTAGCTTCAATATAGGCTCCACTACTCTTCGTTTACCCTTGGTGTCATGATAACTCATTTCAATGTCATCGTCGTCAAGAACAACATCCTTTATTAGATCATCTGTACTATCTACCGCTCTTCCTTTGTGATCGTACAATTCATCAAGTTGAACATCCTTTCGCAGTTCGTCATTGCATC
>VCJM01000893.1:6431-18709 GCA_024139495.1 Backusella sp. ASU-2019c | reverse complement strand
TTTTTTTTTTAACTCACATAATGACCAACGTTGACTCATTACAACTTATCCCAGTTCTTTTTTAAAAGTATATAAGGGATAATTTCACTCACTGTTTTTTTTTTATATTCTCATCATTTTAAAATATGAATCCTGTTACAGTAAGATTATAATCAAAATACTATCAATTGGTCTATGCATATTTAATGCTCCTTCTTCTTATTAGATTTTTGAAAACTACTTGCCTAAACTTCGTCTTGCAAAGGCAAAGATTGCTGTAAGTTGTTAATGCTTGTATGGCGCACAATCATCCTGTTGCTAACATTGATACTTAGGCTGAATACAGCGGAATCGAATTCAACTCGGACGATATTGTGTTGGAGCGATTCTCCAAGTATTCATTTGGAAAAGTACCTCTCTTCGATGCCAAAGATACCAACCTTTTTGAATCCAATGCGATTGCTTATTATGGTAATTTTTTTCTCAAAAAAAAAAAAAGTTCATGCAGCGCTAACCCTTTTTTTTTTGCAGCTGCGGCACAAGTTAAAAATAACCCTATTTTAGGTTTGACTCCAGGCACAAAGGCTGAGATTATTCAGTGGATGCTTTTCTCCGAAAATGAGCTTTTGGCCAACGTTGAAGGTTGGATCTATCCTCTCCTAGGTTATGTTGCTTATGTCAAGCCTATTGTTGATCTCCACATTGAAAAGACAAAGCGAGCAATGGATGCGCTAAACAAGACCCTTGAAAACAAAGACTACATTGTAGGAGACTCGGTCACACTTGCTGATATTTTGCTTTTCTGTGCTTTGGCATTCCCTTATAAGTTTGTGTTTGATCAAGAGTTTCGTGAAAACTATAAACATGTTGACCGTTATGTAAACGAAATGGCCTCCAAGGAAAACATCAAGAAACACTTGGCGTTGGAAATTTGTCAAGAGCCCCTCAAGTATACACCTGCCGCTAAAAAGGAAAAGAAGAAGAAGGAAGTAGCGGTGAAGAAGGATACTCCCAAGAAAGTGACTACCCAGAAGGAGAAGGAAGAAGACAAGGTGAATGAGGTCGAAGAGGTTGCAATCAAGTCTACTTTTAAGCCTAAATCCAAACTTGATTTGTTGCCTCCTTCTGCCTTCATTTTGGATGCTTGGAAACGCGAGTATTCAAATAACGACACGGATGTAGCAATGCAATGGTTTTGGAAGAACTTTGACGCCCATGGCTTCTCTATTTGGAAAGTAGACTACAAGTACAATGATGAACTTACCATGACATTCATGTCAAACAACTTGATTGGCGGTTTTTATAATCGCTTGGAGCTTGCCCATAAATGTGCTTTTGGTTCAATGGTGGTCCGTGGAGAAAATAACAAAAACAACATCTCTGGCATCTTCATTATTCGAGGTCAGGAGGTGCCTTACGAGATCCACAGTGCAGAAGGCTATGAGTCCTTTAACTTTGTAAAGATTGACATGGGAGACTATGAAGCGAGAAAGGATGAAATTCACCGTTACATGGCATGGGACTTTGGTGATTTTGCAGCAGGAAAAGTATTCAAGTAATACTATAAACACTTTCAATGTTTTTATTTCTTCATGTACATGAATAACTACATTGATTTTATTTATCTCAATTTATTACTATTGCCTTGTAGAATGTACCATATTCCCCATCAGTATCTTAAAAATAAAATTAAAAAGTGTTTATATAAATCATTGATAGATTTATTTGAATTGAAGTATGTAATTATTTTATTTTCGCAATTAAAAGAGATTGAGACTAGCTAGTATACCCAAAATGTCTTTGTCTCTTACAGCATTTGCATGTTTTTCTTTATTGATTCTTGATGTAAACTAGTGGATATAGACCAAAACGTTCTCTATCTGGAGCTCATGTCCTTGCTATTTGATCATAGCTTTTATATGGGTTCAGTTTTAAGCTATTTAATGATGGTAATAGTGTCCTTGCAAATATCGTTTTTAGAAGGACTCTAGTCATTATAACTTTGCTTGTACTGTTTTTCTTTTGTCGTTAAACAACTTGCAACCTCAATTTTTCTGAATTTAATGAATTAAATTACTATGAAATTTTTTTTCGTCACTTTTATTAGCTAGTATAAAAGTAAAAGAAAAAATCATTCTGTATATGCCTCCTAATGCTAATTCGAAGTAAGTCATTGTGAACATTGCACTTATCGTAGTACAACACAATATAAAATGAAGTCGCCTTAATAAGGAAACGCTACCGGCCTTTCACGTGCCACCATTGTTCGCCAAATCGTTCAATTAACATTTTATTGGCCCACCACTGCTGTCAGAGACACCGAACTTCTCCGCACTATTTATACTTTATACAGTTTCTTTTTTCTCAGTGCCTTACTTTTGGATTCAACCACTCTTCTTGATATGACCGTGTTGGCCGAGACATTTGCTTCTGCAAATTTAAATTTGAAAGAGACACCCGCCTTTACCAACTTGGAAAACTGGCGTCTCAAGGTGGTAGAAGGTGCCCAGACATGGCATTACCTTTCAACTGATGAAGAGCGTAAAGCATGGCCGCAAACACTTTGGGATAGATATCACTTGGGTCTTGCTCTTGTAAGTCCCTTTGTTTATTATTCACTCAAATGTATCAAGATAGCTTATTGGTTTATATTAATAGAATGTTCCCGAGCTTGACAAAGCAACAACACCTTTGGAAACAGCACGCAATGGTTTTGAATTCTATCGTCGATTGCAGACTGAAGATGGACATTGGGGCGGTGAATATGGTGGACCAATGTAATTGTTAGAATGATCAAGTGTAAATGAACAAGTTCAAATTTAACCAATTCAATGTAGGTTTTTGATTCCCGGTTTGATGATCACCTACTACATCACAGGCACACCTATACCCGACCCTATGCGCCTCGAATTGATTAGATACTTGCTCAATAGAGCGCACGCAGAAGATGGTGGTTGGGGTATCCACATCGAAGGTGTTTCAACCGTGTTTGGTACCGCACTTAATTACGTTGCATTGCGTATTTTGGGCCTAGGTCCTGACCATCCTGCCATGACCAAGGCCAGAGGCACCCTTCACAAAATTGGTGGTGCTGCTGCCAGCCCTGCTTGGGGTAAATTCTGGCTTGCTGCCTTGGGTGTGTATGATTGGAGAGGTGTAAATCCCATTCCTCCTGAGCTCTGGGCTTTACCAAAGTCCATCCCATTATGTCCAGGAAATTGGTGGGTGCACACACGTCTGGTTTATCTTCCTATGGGTTATATTTATGGACGTAGATTAAGTGCTCCTCTTACTTCATTTACCCAGTCTCTCCGCGAGGAACTTTATACCGAACCCTACGACTCTATCAATTGGAGTAATCAACGTAATAATGTTGCTGCTGTTGATCTTTACACGCCTCACTCTAAGATCATGGATGTTTGTAACTGTACGTACTTTAACTCTACTTTTGCTAAGAATATGTGACGGATATCTCATTGTCCTTACTTTTTTTTTTTAGATGCATTGACATATTACGAAACTCTTGCAACAAAAGTCCCAATGCTCAGAAACCATGCCCTTAAGCTTACAATTGATCAAATCAAGATGGAAGACGAAAATTCATTCTATTTGGATATCGGTCCAGTAAACAAAGCCATGAACTGGCTTGTCGTGTATTATCATTACGGTAAAGACTCGTATGAATTTAAACAACACGTCAAACGCAATGCAGATTTCATGTGGATGGGCCCAGAAGGCATGATGATGAATGGCACAAACGGTAGTCAGTTGTGGGATGCGGCATTTATTGCTCAAGCATGCAAGGAAGCCAAACTTGCTGACAATGAAAAATACCGCCAAAATATGATCAAGACACTGGAATTCCTTGATATTACTCAGGTGAGTGCTAATAATATTATGAGGCACATGTATTCGTATCACAGTAAACTAAATAAAACCTGAAATAGATTCGCAGAAACCCTCCAAACTATAAAGAGTGCTATCGCCATATATCTAATGGTGCTTGGCCTTTCAGTACTAGAGATCAAGGTTTCACGGTGTCAGACTGTACTGCAGAAGGCCTCAAGGCCACCATTGCTTTGCAACAAATTCCTGATATGCCTCAACTTGTTAATGTTTCACGTCTTCGTGACGCTATTGATGTGCTTCTCACGATGCAAAACGCTGATGATGGATTTGCCAGTTATGAAACGATCCGTGGTCCTCATCTTTTAGAACATTTGAACCCCGCAGAAGTATTTGGTAACATCATGACCGAATACAGCTACCCTGAATGCACAACTGCTGTCTTGATGGGACTCCGCAGCTTCATTAAAATCGACCCAGAATATCGCCGTGAAGAGATTGATGAAACATGTCGACGCTCAGTGGAGTACATCAAACGAGTGCAGCATGAAGATGGCTCTTGGTATGGTGCTTGGGCCATTTGTTACACCTATGCTGCTATGTTTGCGGTGCAAAGTTTGGCCAGTGTTGGCGAATACTATGATAACTCTGATAATGTCAAGCGTGGCTGCGACTTTTTGGTCAAGCACCAGGAACAAGACGGCGGCTGGGGAGAAACATATAAATCGTGCGAATTACATACTTACTCTCATAATGAAAAATCCCAGGTTGTTAATACCGCATTTGCCGTAATGACCCTTTTGGAGGCTAAATATCCCGATAGAGAACCCATTCGTCGCGGTATTGAGCTCATAATGAAGCGCCAATTGTCAACTGGTGAATGGCTTCAGGAAAGTATTGAAGGTGTCTTTAACAAAAATTGTATGATTTCTTATCCAAACTACAAATTTGCTTTCACCATTTGGGCCCTTGGCAAATATGCAAGTGTTTATGGTGACTCCATCGCTTAATAAAACTCGATTCAAGAGAAAAAAAAAATCTCCTTTTGTGTTACATCATTCGTCATGTGTGTACCTATTTTCTCTTTTTTGTTTTTTTCCCCTTTTTTGAGGGTTGTCAAATCTAGATCTTCTCTTCTTTTTTTTCATTCTTTTCTTTCTCTTCCCCCCTTTTTATTATTGCTTTATTATCTTTCTACTAATGTCGCCTGTTTTACCAGAAAAAAGGAACAAAAAAGAGATATGTTTACCGTGTCCGCCCATCGTACTTACAAATAGCAACAGTAATAGCGAACTAGCGAGTTCGCCAACAGAAAATTTTTATACCCCCACGCCATCACCATTCCCAACACCTTCACAGAGTACAGCACTTGGCGCAATACCCATCCCTTCTGTTTCATGCCAAACCCATCATTCAATTCAATCATTTCATACTGCAATAGAGCCCAGGGCACCTGTGGCTTGCAGTTTAAAGAAGGAAATCACCAGTGAACCCTCTTATTTTTCAATTCCTCAAAGAATGTCTGAAGAATTACCAAGCTCTTTTTATCCAAATAGCTATTTTTATTATGGATCACTAGATCAAGCCAGTGGACTACTTTCTAGGTCTCCTGGTTCCTATTATCTACATGACAATTACAGTGAGGAGTACGATGTTATCCTGGATGACGGCACTAGACAAAAACGATCCGTGTCTCTTTCAACCATGCCTTTTGGTAGATCAATAACAAATGAGGACGATTGTTCCAAAAAGAAAAAATACAAAGCAAACTACAATCATTTCTACTACGATGACGAGGAGGAAAGTACCAACTCTAATACAAAGAACCGCATCGATGAGTAAAGATTACTTAATTATTATGCTGAAATCAAATGACAACGGAGCAGTTATTAAACTTTATATTATTTTTAGGTTTTATCAACAAATGGAGCAACACAATCTAGGTTTAACAGATTCAACCCCAGCCAGCATTATCAAGGATCTTCAGCCAGGTTCTGATGAGGACGAAACCACCCCTTTGGTATCAAAATCATCTCATACGCCCTTTATCAAACGCCAACTCGGACGGCTAGAATCATGTTTATCCTGGTTAACACCTTCGTATCAACAAAAAATGGTGCTCAAATGCAGCTTTGCATTCTTTCTAGGTTCACTATTTACATTTATTCCTTTTTTGAACAACATGCTAGGCTCGGCACGTTTATCCAGCCATGTTATTGCTACAGTCACTGTTTTTTTCAGTCCATCCAAGGCAGTTGGAGGAATTATAGAGGCAGCAAGTTATGGTCTGATATATACCATATGTGCGATGCTCGTTTCTCTGGCCAGCATGTGGGTGGCAATTTACTTGCGTGCGCACGATTATTACATAACATCATGCGTAGTAACACTAGGTTTTTGGCTGGCTGGTAGCACATTTGTACTCTCTTTTATAAAGGCACACTACAATAAACCAACTATTGGCACAGGTGAAATGACATACATGAATATTTATTTTTAAAATTCTAAATAAGGGGAAGTTTCTAACTTTAATTTTAATAAGGGTGCGGATTAGGATTCATGATAATATTTCCAGTTCTAGTAAGAGAAGGGTCAATCGTTCCTGCAGACTTCGATCCCACATATATTGAGGAAATGTTTGCAATTGTCACTATAGGAACAGGGATATCTGTAGCCACCTGCTGCTTTATCTGGCCTATGACGGCCACCAAAAAATTAAAGTATGTGTTTGAATATATTTATATGTAAATCATTCATTTTCTAATCTATTCCTTTTTTAGATCTGACATCGATGATACACTCACAGCTATCCGTGTTCTCCTTAAGCTGTTAACGAAAACATTTTTATTAGATAAAGACTTACCAGAATTTACAGCCAACGAAGGCTTGGAAAAAGCAATCAACTCACATCGCACTAGCTTTACATCGCTTCAAGCTTCACTTCATGACGCTAAACGAGAATACTTCAACTTGGACATCTGGCAGCATGCAGATGGTTACGATACTATTGTTTCCAGCTTACAAAGATTAGCACAACATATAGGCGGACTTCGCAGTAGTTGTGGTTTGCAATTTGACGTATTAAAGACAACAGATAAAAAGAAAAAACCCGACTATGGCACAATGCCCAGCAACGGCGCAATACCAATAAACACAAAAAAGAAACATTACCACGTAAAGGCAGACGAGCAACGCAAAAAGATGGAATATGAGCTAAAACAAGAAATAAGTATATCCTCCTTGGAAGCCTATTCGAACAATAGACGAAACTCTAGAGTGGAAGACACAATCCCTGAAGAGGAAGAAGAGGACGATGACAGTGCTGAGGGGGCGCTGGTACAATTTATTCAAACTGTACGACCTCCTATGAAATCATTGGCATACACGTGCAAACAAACACTAATACATCTTCGAAGCCGTTTCACTGGTCAAATTACGCCATCCACGCCATCCTTTGGGTTACTCCGTCAGAATCTTGCCATGGCCATGTCCGTCTTTGAAGAATCTCAACAACTTGCACTCACCCGTATGTACAGAAGAAAAATGCTGGATCAGTCTAAATCGCACCAAAACCTGCATCCAAAAGAGCTTCACTCGCATTTAATGAACCAATTTCCTGCAGAGAACGTATTCTTGGTTTACTTTTTTGTATTTTGTTTATTGGAATTTGCAAAAGAGTTGATGGTTCTAGTCGAATGTGTTCAGTCGGTGTATGGACCGGAGGAAAGCCGCAATAAAAAAGGCTTTTTTAACTGGCTGAAACGAAAATTAATTTCAAACTGTAAGTGTGTAAAATAAATAGAGCAAAGCAATGTGTACTAAACCACCCATATCCCAGTTTGGTGGCTATGTTGTTGTTTCTATTCTAGACAGCATGTCCAAACTCCAAAAACAACGGCCAGTAAACCCTTGGTTGATTCCTTTAAACCAAACAACAACAATACATTCAACACTTTACACACACCCAAGCCAAAGACAAAAGCGAGGAAATTCTTATTAAGCTTATGGGGTTTTTTCTCTTGGTTTAAAACACATACAGTACGATATGCTCTCAAATCAACACTTATATCAGTGGCAATAGCTTCTTTGGCATTTATACCCGCTACCACAGAAATATTTCAATCTTGGAAAATGGACTGGGTCCTGATCACTGTAACAGCCGTGATGACTCCTACTGTTGGTGGTACCAACATTGTAGCGCTATTACGAGTGATGGCCACCATATTAGGTTCTATAGTGGCCGTCTTGTTTTATCAATTCGTTCCGCATAATGGAAATTTGTTATTGATTCTCTCGTCGCTTTTTTCCATTCCATGCTTTTGGATGATTTTGAATCATAAACATGGTAGATTCGGTTTTTTCTCGCTGTTATCCTTTAACCTTATCGTCCCTTACATGTACAACCATCGCAGTGAACCAGACCAGATTGAACTTTTTGAATTGGCCTTTATGAGATGTGCTGCTGTATCTGCTGCTGTATTGATTGGCTTATTTATAACTGTATACATCTGGCCATTCGAAGCAAGAAAGGAATTGCGTACGGGTATGTCTGATTTATTGATCCAATTTTCTTGGTTGTATAAACAATTGGTCTCCGAATACTCTGAAAGTGTACCTACTGACGACAATACAAGCTACAGCCAACTTGTGAGAAAAGCCATTGAACAAAGCAACAGAGCCATCACGTCTGCAGAAGAGCTTAATGCCTTAGCGAAAAGAAACGAAGAACGAGCCTTACAATTTCAACAAGTGGAACTCCAGCTTCAAGTGAATATAGTAGAACTCCAGGGATTACTTATACATGCACCCAATGAACCACGACTTAAAGGCGCTTTCCCCGCAAAAACATACGAGGCAATGCTAACGTCTTGCCAAAATATATTGGATAAATTCCTATCAATTCGAATCGTCATCCTCAAAGATGTGTGGGCGACACAAGTAAGACGAGATCTCATGCTTCCCGCAAGTCAAGAATTGATGGAAATGGCTGGAAGTGTGCTCCTTTATTTTTACCTTTTAGCATCTGCGTTACAACTAAAAACACCGCTTCCACCATATCTTCCTCCAGCAGAAAAAGCACGAGAGCAGCTTATGGCAAAATTACAACAATTACCTAAAATGGCTCACGTCAAAAAAGTATCTTCCATGAATATTAGCGAAGAATGGATCGTAAATGATGAGTGTTATATGGTCTACTACGCTTATGTTATTATGATGGAGAGTATTATAATTGAATTAGAACAGGTAATGTAAAAAAAAAAAATATTAATAGAAAGAAATTACTTTAACAAATTGGAAACATTTGACCCAATTATTAACATTTTTTTTACTAATGTTAGCTTGGAAGGCAAATGAAGGAACTCTTTGGATCTCTAGTGCCTGATGAGCAGTGGGCAAGATGCTTTGGTCTAATAGATTTAGAAAATAGTCGAAAATAAAAGTTTATCCTTTTTTGTTTTTTAATTGTATCATTATAAGGTCTGATTAAAGCAGTGGACTCCACATTTCTAACACTGTGAATTTTCAACTAACGTTTTTGGATATATAAAATGTCTTTCTTCTTCTTATCGTAATGAGAAAGTAATAAAAAAAATTCAATTTTATCAGTGAGGGAAGTTTTTGCCAAATACAACAATATATTTGAGGTTGAATATTTAGATCAATTAAATCATTAATAATATTAGTGAAATGATATTATCAATTTGAAAAGATGGAATACTATTTTATTTATTTGAATATTAAGGGTACATGATAAGCTTGGGCAGGGAGTGAAGCAATGTATTTCTTAATATTAGGACGATCTTCAAATGCATTTACCATTTTCTGAAGATTGGGATAATCGTTCAGCTTATCTTTAGCACCCTCGTCATCAATTATATGATATACCATAATGTCTGCATAGGTAATTTCTTGTCCTAACACATAAGGACCCTCGTTGTCGCCATAATATTTCTCGAAAATGCTGAGCCAATTTGGTAATTCAGTCTCTTGATGCGTCTTAAGTTGCTCCTATTGTACAACTTCAGTCATTTACATTTTGATAACAAAAAATTAATATTTACCTCAGTGCCAAAGAAGGCTTTCTTCATGCTTTGGAACCAATCTTCCACTCCATCGACTATGGTATCGACATATTGGACCTCTTCGGCATTAGATCCATTATATTTACCCAACTTAGTAGAGAGATAGCGAAGAACAGGCACAGTACCACAAAACATCTTTTCTCCCATTTCAATGTATGGAACAGTGCCACGATAGTTGCCCCTTTTCTTAAGTTCTTCTTTCGTTTCGCCCCAAGTTTCATTTAGTGGGACACGAATATATTCATGCTCTAATCCAGAGTCTTCCAAAAAGAGTTTGACATTTTCACCACGTGCACGAGTTACTAAAAATTAAAGTTAGCATGAATCATAGCTGATTCATTTTTTATTTAAACTTTACATTTTCCACGAACGATGAAATAGTAGAGTGTGATCTTTTCCATTTTTATTATATTGTTTCTTGTTAAAAAAAGGCCAAAGCTTTCTCAGAAATTCCACGTTTATATACTTTTTGATTTTTTTTATAATTAATAATCAAATAATAATTGGTGGGGTAGCACCCCATTAATTCCGATCAAGTTTTGAGCCCACAATGTTTTACGTGTTCCAATTAATTTGGGGGAAGACATTGCCTACAATGAGACCTTAAAACACTTAAAGATGTATATTATTTTAACAGAAAGGTTCTTATTAACAATCTCTTAACTATTGGATACTCCTTTAGATTTTGATAATGGAAAAACACTACGTCTATAAATAGTGACCCCACCTCAGCACTTGTCAGGTAGCAGAATTACAAATGAAAAACATTCTGTAGTACGCGTTTAAACTTTACCAAACATGGAACTCGGGACTTTAGAAAGGATTTGCGCACAAGAATTGTTTATCTATTTTTAAAGAAAATTAATACTCGCAAGATGTAAATGAATGCGCAATTTCTTACGCAACATCATATGCCCAAACAACACAAACTGGATCTAAAAATACATGTTGAGTTTAATGCTAAAAGAAGTGTTGCTGGCTCATTTTAAATCTAATATCACTAAATAAGCAATTTCAAAAACAAAATTGAAATAAAAAGGTTATTTTATTACCTTCCCACACTCCATCGCTAATATTACAATAGTAACTGTTGTTACTGATTTCCATGGTATTTATATTTCATCATGATCCATTATTTATTATTCATATTATAAAATAAAGTGCCTGAGCTCCCAGAGGAACCTTCAGCCGATGTTGGAGGATGTTGGAATACAAGTTCATCCACCTCATCTATATATCTATTTTTCCCTTTTGGTGATTTAATAGGCTGCTTTGGGGTAACGTTATCTTTTTTTTGATGGTAATCCAACTCAATTGGCTCCTCCACTTGGTTACCAGCACCAATTGTATCTTTTTTGCGAGTCATGACAAGACGGCGAAGGCTCTTCTTTATTTTTTTCCCTTTGCTGGTTCCACTCACAACAACGGCAGAGGGCTCAGTGTTCAAGTGAAGATCGACACCACTCCAACTCCTTTTTGGTTGCCTAAGAATACTATTTACATGCTCGTCCAATTGAACTTGTCGTCCATTCGCAATAGCTTGTTCCTGTTCTTGCTCCAACTTAGCTTGTCGCTCCTCCTCTAACTGTTGTAAATGTGCATGTTCTTCGTCCATTGGAAGATATCCATAGGCGCGCTCTCCCATTTCAGCCCAGTCAGTGCCAATCATTTCGTCTTGGTCTCCTAATCTCAATGTCAGCGATGGTATCTTATTCAACACTACAAGTATAATGTAGGTAACAATAAATGACCACGTTGAGACCGCTGCAATCGCGGCAAGTTGGATTGGAACCTGTACCCAGTTGCCATCTAGCCATCCTCCTACCGGTATGGATTCTTGAGGCGTACCTTGTGGATAGCCCAGAGCAATCACTTTTTGTTGTGCAAATACACCTGTAAGTACAAGACCTACCAATCCACCAATATAATGAACTGCAAATACATCCAGTGCATCATCAAAACCAAGCTTGTGCTTGTACCGTATAATTAAATTCGATATAATTGCTCCCAATGCACCAAAAGCAAGTGCACTGCTATATGTGACATACCCCGATCCAGGTGTAATGGTGGCTAAACCAGCAACTGCCCCGGTGCAGAGGCCAATAATACTCCATTTTCTAGTGTGAAAATAATCCATCAGCACCCACACAACGGAAGCAACGCAAGCCGATAAATGGGTGCAAATAAGTGAATGAACACTATGTGCATTGGCTCCATACGCACTTCCAGCATTAAAACAGAACCACCCTGATATAAAGCGTTGAATAAAAATGCTTTATATGAACTATCCTCTATACTTACCAAACCACATCAGACCCAATCCCAAGAAAACAAACGAAATGTTATGGGGCGTGTTTACTTTCATATCGT
>VCJM01000891.1:13414-23592 GCA_024139495.1 Backusella sp. ASU-2019c | reverse complement strand
AAAAAAAAAAAGGTGTCATACTTTAATCATGGTTGATTTCATAGCGGCAAGAGCACTTGCAGAAAAATGAGAGCCCACTAATAGAAAAAAGATCCATCAAAAGATATTAGATGATTAAGCAACATAAACAGACATATTTTCAAAAAAAAAGTGTATACTCACGTGGAAACAACAGAGCAGTGACTAAGGCAATGATCTTATACTTCCAAGGAGCATTGGCAAAGGCAGTATCGCCACCATTTGTTCTTTCATGGTCTTCTGAATGGAGACTTTCAGAAACAGGAGTAGTGATTTGCTCCTTTTCATCCAGATACACCTGTTGCTTTTCACTTTCTGTTTTAGCAGACATTGAAAAGGGAATAAAATGATAGGAGAGAGAGAAAAAAAAAGTTTGATGGAAACAAGAGAAAAGAAAAGTTGCTAATCTGATCGCTTTTTAAGGTGGTTTTTATATTCAATCTAGGTTACAATAGATTATCTGATTCAATACCATTGATCAGTGAATTTTTTTTAAAACAAAGATCTTTTATCTGATTCAATGCAATCTACTGAAAAAGGAAAACTATTCTCATTTGCGAAGAAATAATACGAAAACAAAAATAAAGGTACCCTTCTGTAGTTTCTTTCTGTCCAACCTTGGAAATGGAATCATCGGAGATGTATTTTATATATATATGATTCGATAATCAACTGAATAAAGCCGAATCTAATATACCAATTGTAAAAATATTGGGTTTTTTTACATAAAGTTTCAGTGAAAATGACTAATCGTATGATATTTTTTTTTCACTTGCTTTTTCTCTCCTAAAATTAAATATGATGTTATATTACAAAGAAAGCCTTTTTTGAATGGCACAAGATGGGTATGTGATTGAAAAGTATAAAAACAAATAAGGCTATCAGGTTATACAAGTCTAAGACTTTGAAATGATAGCATTTGACAAAAAACGCCGCTTCTTTGGATCGAAGCTACACGAGTGTGACAGAACGTCAGGAAAAAAAAATTTCAGGCCATATGAATATTACTTTTTTTTTATACGTCCAACCCGTGGATCATTTTGTCAATATTATAAAAAGTATTTTTTTTTTTTTTAAATCATATAATAATTGATTTTTGGTTTCGAGTATATAAAATATAAAACATTGAAAAAAAAATAGAAGGAAACATCTTTTTTTTTTTTCATCTAGACGACTTTGGCAGCGCGAGCATTAGCAAGATACTCCGCCAATGGATTGATTTTAGTAGGTAACCATTCTCCGTTGTAAATACAGAGAACCTTCATACGTTCGTTATAGAACAGATCAGGCAATAGCTTGGGAGTGATCAAAAAGTATCTAATGATGAAAAAGGGGAGGTTACTATTATTTTCTTTTTTACAAAAAATGATACTACAAAAACTTACTGAGATGTTCCCGGCTTACTGGCACCCTGAACGATCTGTTCATGGATTTTACGTTCATTTCTTGGATCCATACCCTGATTGATTTCATCGACAACACGGAAAGGTGATCTTGCAAGATCTTGAAGAGCCATAAGATACAAGATGGTAGATACGGAGCGTTCACCACCAGATTGGCGATGACCAGTAAGTAATTGGAGTTTTTCATTATCTCTGTATATTAAAAAGCATTTAGATCATGGCTTGTTTTCAAAAAAGAGAATGTGTTACCTGAATTTAACCCAAATTTCAATACCCCATTTATCAAAATCTTCATCTGTACTCAACTGGATCTCACCAGCGGAAGCAAGGCCTAGCATAATAAACTGTGTACTTTAGAACATGTGTTGTTTCAAAATAAAAAGGCTGCTAAACCAAATATATATAGCGATTTACGTTCAAATACAGTTCTGAATTTTTCATTGATTTTTGATACAACGATGCGTAATCTAGGTTCCCATTGTTCCTAAGAAAATAAGATTTAATCAGATTAGATTTTTAATAAACAAATCTGCTAATTATAATTTTATATATAAAAATATTTTACCCGAATTTCAGTAATCTGCATTTCCAAAGTAATCAAGTTTGTCTTGTCCTCAGCAATCTTATTTTCCAACTGCTCAATCTCCTTCTTTCTTTTCTCAAAGTTGGCCATAGCATTAGGGTTGGCAAAACGGATAGCTTTACTCTTTGCAGTTTCCTCTTCAATACTAATTTCGAGCTGATGCACAGTTTTACCCAGTCCGTTTTCCTTCCATTCAGTAACAATTCCATTGAACTCATCGATAAGCTCTTCTGGGACGGTCTGAGAAGCATGCTTAGCTTGGGTCATGGCCAACTTGACCTCTCTTTCGGCGAGTTGTAATTGCCTCTTTGCTATAGATTAAAATTGTATCTATTTATGAGTTGTTCTATTTCGTTATGAAATGTATTGATTATATTACCAGATTCTACAAAAGACTTTGCCTCTTCCAAAGCTAATTGCTGGTCCTTAAAGTTTCTACGAAGCGAATCAAATTTGGCGTTGGCTTGAATGAGTTCCAATTTGATTTCGTTTAATTCTGTATAAGTTTCAACATATTTGACAATAGTTTGTGTGTAGTCGTGCATAAGACCCTTTTGGGATGCAACTGCTTCTTCAATTTTCTCCTTCAAACGCTCGATGGCCGCATCATCTTCTTCAGGGCCTCGCTTTTCAATGACAAGATCATCTTGAAGTTGTTTCAATTTCAACTCTGCTCTGCTCACTTTTTGGGTATTTAGCTGGATTTCTCTCTTCTGTCCCTGTAAATCACGTTTAGAGTGGTCCAATTCTTGCAATCTGCTATTATGTTCGCGCTGCTTTTGCTGCAATTCGGCGTGTTCAGTATCGATTTGCTGAACATTCATAGAGTCGTTTTGATGTTTTTCCTTCAATTGATTTTGCTTATCCTTATCAACTATAAAGCAAGTTTAGTAAAGGAATACGTAAATAAATAGATGGAATAAATATAAAACTTACTTGAGCTACCCAAATAGCGTGGAGGATAAAAGTGGAAGACACTTGTCTGACGAGAGCCACTTCCATAATTTTTAAACTTGACTGTATACATATTTTCGCCAACTGCAAATTTCTTAAACTTTCTAGAGTTTGCTAAGCGGCCCTCATTGGCTCGTTCAAGTGCAACGGGGATTTCATGAATGTCATGTTCGGCACAGAGATACTTCTTCAAGTAAGGTGGGGCTTCAACAAAGTCAATCAAATAACCGTCCATGCCAAAGGTATTCTTCAACTCTTCATCGCTCACTGGCTTTCGATCCGAAAGGTCTCTTAATTCACCAGGACAGGCAACAGCAATTTTCAATTTCATGTCGTCACAAAGAATACGAGTTACCTTTCGGTAATCCTCTATAGATTCACAAACAATTGTCTATACGATATATAAAGTTGGTATTGTTGTCATCATTATCGTGTAAAAATAGGACTTACTCTAAGCTTTGAGTTTTTGATACCACCCAGGGCAGATTCAAACATGCCAGCATAGCGTGTATCTTTAAGATTGACCGACATCAAAATGGGCAAATAGACGCGGGATTGGAACTCGTCCTGGTGTTCCTTGAGCCATTTGATTGCACGGTGAGTATCCCCATGATCTTTATACAACAAGTCCATACGTTGCTTTGTTACATTTTCCAACTCTTTGATCCTAAAATATATGGTGAGTGGAAATTCCAACAGCAATGACTTGAAGAGTAAAACCCCCTTACTCGTTTTGGGTTCTTGCAATGTCGTCAGTCAATCTTCTCTTTTGCCTTGCCAATTGCATACCCTTCTCGTTGGTACTTGCTTTCTCCACTTCAATTTCTTCAGCCTCAGCATTGACTTGGGCCTGTTTGTAAATTTGAGAAAAATGGCCCAGTTTTTTTTTTATATAAATTAATATATAAAGCTTACGATTTTCTCTTCAATATGGGAAAAGTCGGTTTCAATTGGGCCGGCTAAAAAGGCTTCGATTCTTCTAATATTTGCTTCGGTAGTCTCAATCGTTTTTTGACGATCAGCCTGTCTGCGTTGTATGCGACCAATGTCCTCCTTGTTGCTTTTAATGGTGTTTTTCTAATCAAGTTGTGAATATTAGGAATGATATCTATTATATAAAAAGGTACTTACAGCTTCCTTCATCGAGTTTTGAAGACGAATGGATGCTTCTTGGTGCTTTCGAGCCTGGTTTGTTGTTTTATTCTTTCGCTCATTAAGGTTCTTGGCAATATCTTCATATTCCCTGATTGCATATGTTTATTATTAATGTGAATTTTATTATTTACTAATATTAGTATACTTACTTGACGCGATCTTGAATGGGAGCAATAGCATTCTTTGTAGCAGTGACGAAACCCTTCTTTTCCTGTACCTTTATCTTTAAACTATCGTAATTCTTTTTGACTTCTGTGTACTTGGCCAATGGGATTTGTGCTTTCAACAAACTGATTCGGCCCAAGATCTTGTCTCTTTCACGCATTTTTATAACATCTCTTTCCAATTCAGCGTTACGATTGTTTAAATCCTTGACATGAATATTATCGGATTCGTGTTTCTAAATGGTTTCAGTGTATCGCCATGTCAACAAACGTGATATAAACCATAATTCGATGCCCTATTACCTTGGTTAACTCCTTTTCTTTATTTCTCAAGTCAATAAGCTTCTGTTGCATCTCATAGAGTTCTACTTCACCAGCAGCAGCTTGTGTCTTTTCCAACAGTTGAGAGGGAGTCAACTATTATGTGTATGTGTAAGTATTCGCTATTATGATATATTGCCAGTTATGTATATTATTCTTACCTCTGCGAATTCAGACACTCTGTCTTGGGGTAAAAATTGACTTTTTTTTTTTAGTATATTAAGCATTATTCCATAACTTCCAACTTGTTTTATTACCATAAATTATCCACTTGAATATTAAAACCATGGATGATTTTCATCACATCCTTCAAGGTGGATCCTCTTCCTATTTTATCAAAATAGAGTTTAATTAAATGATTCCATAAAAAAAAGAGGATTTTCCTCACCATTAAGCTTCCAGGTAGTTTGATTATTGGATTTGGTGATATGACGCTCAATAACAACATTGGGACCTTGCACTTTTTTGAGTGTAATCTTGATATTGGCCTCGTCCTCACCCGTCTTTACAAACTCTGCAATATTCTTTTGTCTGCCAAGGAGATTGGGTGAGCCACCTAGACCCAAGGCAATGGCGCATACAATTGTAGATTTGCCTGTACCGTTAGGACCAATGATCATGTTCATTTGAGGTCCAGGGAAGATCTCACAGTAATCATACGTGACAAAGTTGGTGAGTGCAATCTTCATGATAGAACCTTCAACGAAACTTTAAAAAAAAAATAATGTTGTCAATTTTTTTTTCTATCATTCAACACTGTCAAATATGAAAAAATAACGCTTACCCATCTTCACCAAATTGTAGAGGATTCTCTTCTTCGGCATTGGTGTCACTGATACGAGCTCTCTTTGGATTTAAAGTTTCTTCAGAATCAGACTCGCTGTCTGATATACCAGAAGTTCTTTTCATATGGTCTATTTGAGGGAAAAGAAAAAGGATTTTTGATTTTTGACCATTTTCAGGACTACAAAATAGAGATTAGGAAACTCGGCCTGAAATTCCAAATTCTGAGTCTAAAAAAATGACTGTATGTATCATCTTTAAACTTGTGTATGTTGTTATTGTTATTGTTATTGTTGAGAACGCTTCTGGTCTTCCTTCTCTACACCAGATGCGATATCCTACATGATTTTCGAAGCCATGAATACCTTGCTTTCATATCAAACTTTAACAAGTTTTACATGGAATAATGGCATGTAACTTTTTACCCTCACTATTTTTGACATGCTCTAGGTTTTGCTAACAATACTAGACAATATAATGTAAAGATGAATCATGTACTAGAGCACTTGTGATGTAAAATATTCATCGATTCTTAGAAGCCCGAGTTCTCCGAGAGATGCTCCATGTTTCAAATGTGTGTATATCTTGCCAATATCACCGTGGTGATGGTCTTTTAAAATGTACTTAGCAAACGCACCGGAGCTGAATACAATCGTGGGCATTTTTTCCTTTTCATCCATCTTGATGCTGTGTCATGGTTTGAGGTTTCTATTTTATAGTTAAATATACAATAAAATGTATTTAGTTGCTTATGTTTTTAATCAGTCACTTGTGGTGGTGCGGAGTTTGTTCCAGAATTAGGTAGCTTAATGATGGCGTTAGTGCCACTGGAATTGTTGGTATTGTTTGCCTTGGGTCTTGTATATACTCATGCCAACACTAATGATATTGAACTATATTACAAGAACTGAAATACAGATTAGTGAAAAGAATGGGAGAGGTTAGTTTATCGGTGAAATTTTATCGATATCCTTTTATCGGTTATATATGAATTGCCATTGATCCACAGGTTGGTCTGATCACCTTTGATTTGACGGTTTCCTACTTCCAAAAATGGTAATTCCAAGGAGACGTCATCAAATCAGCCTCTTTTTTTTTTCAAGTCGAGTAAAAAAACCTTTTTTTTTTTTACTAGATTGAGTTTGTTTAACCTAACAGCTTTTTGTATCTTGATGTGAGTTTAGTGAATAAAAAACAATGAGACGAGGAAAGACTAACGGATGACTTTACGTTCAGCATCATGTCCAGCAGCAAGCCTCACTTTTATCTTCCAACCATTCACGATAGCCAAGGTGGCTGGGGACCCGCCAGCAACGTCATTCCCGAGCAGTTTCGTGACATTCCTTATGCCCCTTACAGCAAAGGTGATAAGTTAGGTCGTGTTGCCGACTGGACCAATCCTGAGGGTCAGAAGCAAGACAACAGAGAAACTGGCCGTCAGGGCAGAACTGGTTTCAACCGTTTCAACAGAGGTAAATTGAGTGAAAATAACATAAGTTGCGCAACATGTTTTTGATCCAAATGTGGTTCATCTCTTAGATCAGCAGCAAGCCTATGGTGCTTCCTTCGCTTCCGCTTTTGCTTACAACCACACCGAAGATGAATCCTCCTTCTCTGTTGTCGACAACAGATCCGCCGGTACCAAGAAGCAGGCTATGAAGGCCACCAGTGGTGTTCGCACCCGTACCCAGAACCCCAACGCTGGCAACAAGCAAGGTGGTTACCGCACCGTTGGACAGCGTCCTGGTGGAAACCGCTATCAACAAAACAACAGAAGAAGATACGGTTTCAAGGATTACGACAAGCCTCAGCGTGTTCGCAACGCCTCGATCAACATTGGTGCCGATTGGAAGGTATTGGATGAAATTGAGTTTAGTCGTTTGAGCAAGTTGAACTTTAGCATCCCTGCTGTCACCGATCTGTAAGTAGTATATTATATTATTATAAAAGTGGGTGCGATGAAGGTTATTTATGCAAAATGTCCCGTTTATTTATAGTGCCTCATATGGTTCTGTCAATTACTACAACAAGGGCTATGATCGCATCAACACCAAGAATGAAAAGATGCTCGCACACATTGACCGTGTTAAGTACGACACCACCACATCCGAGGATCCCATCATTCAAAAGTTCATGGAGGAGAACAAGGCCACCGTCTTTGCCACCGATGCCGTCTTGTCTCTCTTGATGTGTGCCACCCGTACCGTCTATCCTTGGGACATTGTTGTCAAGAAGACCGCCGATGGCAAGGTCATTCTCGATAAGCGCCCTGGAGGTGTCTTTGATTTCGTCACCGTCAACGAAAACTCATACGATCCTCCTGCCGAAAGTGACAAAGACACAATCAACTCTTGGTCTGCACTTTGTAACGAAGCCACTTATATCAACCAAAACTTCTCTCGCCAAGTGCTTGACAAGACAACCCAAAACTTTGAAAACCCCAACCCATTCGCCACAGAAGAAACAAAGGCTCAATTGGCTTCTTGCGGTTACCGCTACAGAGAATTCGACTTATCTTCTAACCCCGGTAGCGAAGATGATGATAAGATTCAATTGATTGTGCGTACAGAAGTGGATGCTGCCGTCAAGGCCGGTAACAACACATCCTATGTCACCATTCGCGCATTGAACGAGTTCGACCCCACTGCTCAGGGCGCCGGTGGTGCTCTTCCTTGGAAGAAGAGTTTGGATTCTCAGCGTGGTGCTGTTGTTGCCACTGAGATGAGAAACAATGCTGCTAAATTGGCTCGTTGGGCTGTCCAGGCCTTGTTGGCTGGTGCCGACCAACTCAAATTGGGTTATGTTGCCCGTTTCAACCCCAAGGACAACTCGCGCCACGTTGTTTTGGGTACCCAGGCTTATAAGCCTCGCGACTTTGCTTCTCAGATGAACTTGTCTTTGAACAATGGTTGGGGTATTGTCAAGGCTGTTGTTGATATGTGTCTTCAGTTACCCGAAGGCACTTATATTATGATGAAGGATCCCAACAGACCTATTCTTCGTGTTTATGCCGTTCCCTCCGATGAAGACTTGGATGATGATTATGAGGAGGATGAGGAGGAAGCAGAAAATGCAGAATAAATAATAATATATACACTTTTTTTTTTTCCGCACATCACATTTCATGATAATAATAATAAAGTCAACAAAAAGTTTTATTTTTAGAATATTTTATGGAAGTGTCAAGCTGAATGCTTACACTATCGACTTGTCACAAAAAGTGACAGATGGTGCTTGACATTATGTGGGCTTTTTTTTTTAACATTTTTCCTATTTTGGTCAATCGTCAAATACGACCGAGAAACTTGAGCCTAGATTCCATCGGTTCCTGTAAAAAAAAAAAGCACGCTGATACTCTATATGCAATATGGATTTCACCAAATCAGGGTATCAAGTTTATGGGGGTTAAAGTGTAAGCTTGTACAAGTCGAGAAAATGAGAGAATTGGGATCTCAATCTCTATGGAATTGTATTTGTATACAAATACGCATACAGTGTTTTACGTTTAAAAATACGATGATATGAAAAGAATTTATCGTTCTATACAGAATTTTTAATTCATATGATATTTTATTGATGGGATAAACAGTGAGGAAGCAAGTCTAAATAGACTACAAAAAAAAAATAAAAGAACAAATTGATATACAGATTACAAAAGGTGATAAGAACGCAATAGATGATAGTGTTGTTTGCTTTAAATTTGGTCAAGTTTGATATCCTCTCTACCTCTTGGTGTTTGGAGAGGACTGGATCAACTTGGCATCAACCATAAAACTCTTATCTTCTTCGTCCAACTTTTTACTATTGATATCATTCATAATATGGGTTACGACTGATTCCCAACGAAGACGAGAGTAGCTGACTGCATGATGGAATTCATCGTCATTGTTTTCACTCCAGAAGCAAGGTAAATGGTTAGGTAACAAGCGGATAACAGTACCTGCAGGGATAGAAAGGGAGCCAATGCCGATAGTAATTAACCATTGTTCTAAATTGAGGGGTACAGTCTTGAAGGCAAGTCCACCATATTGGATCATCAGAATTTGGCTGACAACAACAAGGGCTTGAATAATCAAAAACAAATGGTCATGTGTGATACCACGGAGAATATTGATGCGATCATCAATACGGCGACAGTTTAGTTCATTAAACACTTGAAGGAAGACAAATACGTTGAAAACCATTGTGCGGAATACCTTGTAGTCACCAGATGAGTTTGTTAATCCAAATATGCTGGGACCATAGTACATCAAAACAAAGTTGATGGCAATCTGGAAGATGGCTTGTCCAACAATCATACGGCTCATACGCCAATTAATCAAACTACTGTCTTTACGAAGAGGTTTACGGCGGACCAAATCATCAGTAAGTGGCTCGGTAGCAAGGGCCAAGGCAGCAAATGTATCCATAATCATGTTGACCCATAGCAATTGAACGGCACTCAAAATACTTTCAGATTTCTCAGACATAACGGCACTAACAAACGAGAGCACGACAGCGGCGATATTGACCGTAAGCTGGAAGGTAAGGAATTTCTTTACACCGTCATTGACAGCACGACCCCATTTCAAAGCCTGAAGAATGGAATTAAAATTATCATCCATTAAAATGATATCAGATGCTTCTTTGGCCACTTCAGTTCCGGCTATACCCATGGCAAATCCCACATTTGCGAGCTTTAAAGCAGGTCCATCATTTGTACCATCACCTGTCATGGCGACTACCTCATTACGCTCCTGAAGGCGGGAAACAACAATGGTCTAGATTCAAATGAGATAATAAAATAAGAATGAGCTC
>VCJM01000885.1:57264-69169 GCA_024139495.1 Backusella sp. ASU-2019c | reverse complement strand
TAAGCATGGTTGATTGATTTATTTCGATTGACTATGTAACTAAAGCACTGGTTTATTTTATTTTTATTAATAAAGATGTACCATTATTATATGAAAAATGCATTTAGTTTATTATTACTTTTACGTTTACATTAGAATTCACAACTGAGATAAAAGAACAAGAAAACACAAAGGTTCCTTACCTAATAGCAAGACAATACAGTACAGCAGAGTCTGGTATTTGGAAGCACGAGTATGAATTGAAGGGCTGTTTCCGGTCTCCAAAGCAGAGCCAAAATGTCCATTAATCAACATATTTGACGAGACATGCCGCCTTGTCGCCAAAATGGTATTTCCAGTCGAGTTGAATTTCCAAATCCAGTGTTTTCAAATACCAGACTATACTGTATCCCATACTCATAGACATGAGTGGCGTTTGTGAATATATCATGCCTTAGCAATCCGAAACTGTTCTCATTGGAGTTTTATGTAAGTTTCACCAGTTATCCACTATTTAGCAGTTGACTACTGATGATTATGTATAGAGTATGTTCTCTTGTTTATCATTAAGTGTTGTTCTGCTACCATTCAATAGAGTAACTTGTACGCTTTCTTAAGTTCACAAGTAGTTGACCTCCTGACCGCAATTATGGCGTTAAAACTGGCTTTTGAGAAAGAAAAAAAAACAGGCTGCAATCAGCCATGTTGTCGATATAGCATCTATTTCATTTATCAGAGCGTGCATGAAATAGCATGATCTCAAATGTGTGGCTGAGCGACTGTTTTTTTTTCGATAAAAGGGAGTTGGTTCTTCATTCTACTTTTTTTCTTTTTTTTTACTTTTTTTTATTTATTTTTTTACTTTTTTTTATCAGCAAAATGGATAAGCTACCAAATGAAGTTCTTATTACCATATTCAAGTATCTTCATTTTCAACAAAAGCTGAAATGTATGCTTGTATGCCGTAAATTCGCCCAGATTCTTTCTGTTGGATATCTCTTTGAAACTATCAATATTGGAAGGAAGGGGTATGATCGACCCATTCTTGCAAAGCGTCGAAATGCAGTAATTGATAGGGCAAAAAATGAGCCTCGCTATGGAAAGAAATGCAAACGATTGTTGATCGATACAGGAACAGGTGATAATCTCAATATTGAAAATTTGGCAGCAACCTTCCCAAACCTATGCTTTTTTCATATCAGCCAGAATTTAATTGACATACCACCTGCTGAACATACACAAGTTGATCCATTTGAAGGCTGGAAAAACAATCTAGAAACACTTTATGTTAATAGCAGATCTATGGCTTCTCTTAAAAATATCCTAAATCAAGGTGTGTTCAGCCGCCTTTCAACCATAAACTTCAAGGTTAATAATCGACTTCCTACGCGTTCTGTTACTTGTGATATATTTTCAGTCCTTTGCTACGCCCCAGCTCTTACTACTCTTGGAATTAGTGACTGCTTGATGAGCATTACAAATTTGGAAATTCTTCACAAAAACGCGCCGCAGTTGACATCACTGACTATAGAGAATGGAACACTTTGGGGTCCTGTAAACCTACAGCTACTTAATATTAAACCAACAGAGAATATGGGAATATTAAATATAATGGATATTGACAGAAATCGTAATGGAAGAGATTCGCTTGTAGAATATATCACATTAAAATACACTCACTTGGACCAATTTTTGTACTCTGAGAACGATATTGATACAAACGTGAACGGAGAAAATGAGGAGATCAAACCGGAATGGCTAGACCTTATATCCGCTATTGGACCTCGATTGAAACTATGCAGAATAAAATTGGCGACAAAAAACCCTCAACTCATCACGTTATCAGCAAGTTTATCGACCCAGCTAAAGGATCTAGGTATCTACGACTATTATCCCCCGAGTAGTGTATACAAAATAGTACCAGAGTCGTTATTAACGAGTGTGACTTCTCTTTCGCTGGATTCCATGTATGGGGGCTTTGAACTGCCAGATTTGAAAGCATTGCCACAATTAAAAGAACTGAAATTGAACTCAAAGTATCGAATGACTATCAGCTTGAATAGTATTGTAACCAATCTACCAAAAGGCACCAACTCACTTTCCCTAAAAAACGCAAAGATAGGCATAAATGGATTGGAATTGGACACGCAATCAAATATCAATTGTCTGAAGCTATATGACTCTACTATGAATGATACAGACACTTCAACCTTTTTAACACTGTATTTCCAAAAACTAAAGTCACTCACACTATACAATTGCACATTGTCCAACTTTATTGATCTACCCAACCATCACCTTGACTTTGTCGAATACTCACCACACAGAGTTGCTCTTGATAGCCTCACAGGCTATCAACTCACTATATCTGATAGAACGTACTACTCGACTTTGGATCCTCGCTATATACGCAATATATATGATAGCGCGCCAATGGAGAAAACAGATCGATCTTTACATCAAGTGATGATACATTCAGAAAAAAAAACCAACATGCAATATTTCCACTTTCGTTGTGCAAGCCTACAAACAGCGTACTTTGGTCACTATTACTTACTCCTCTGAATTTCCACTTGATTTACCAGAACAAAAAAAAATTGCATTTGATTCTTTACTTAAAATAAAATGATGATTATTTAAAAACGTCTCGTTGATAACTATTACTTTCTGTGAAAATTTTCAATAGTCAAAAGAAAATTCGATGAAACAAAGAATAGAGTCTTTTTTTTTTTATTCATGAATTTTGTACTAATTGTGTATATTGTTTAGAATCTGAATTGTAGAAAGAGAATGATATAGATTCAATGAGAGAAATCTAATTTTGAAAGTCGTAGCAGGCTCTAGCCGTCACTTTTCTGGCTGCCTCCTCCTCCTCGTACACATCTGTACTAAACATTTTAGAGATAACGTAGATCAGGTACAGTAGAGTCTGGTATTTGGAAACACTAATATGGATTGAAGTGCTGCTCCCGGTCTCCAAAGTAGAGTCAAAATGTCCATTAATCAACATATTTGACGAGACATGTAACCATTTTGCCATAATGGTGTTCCAATTGATCCGAGTTTCCACAACATGAATACTCTAATGTCCAGGCCCAACTATATTGGATTTACACTTTTACCAACAAATTAAAGTTTATTTAAAAAAAAAAGAGGGAGTGATTCTTCTTATTCTTGTCTCTCTCTTTTTTCATTGTTTATATAAAGCACGAGTCCTATGTTTTATTTATAGTTATATTTCATTATACGTCTATATTTGTCTTCATTTCCTGTTTCAGCTGTTTAAGCTTCTTCAAATAATGGTACACAGATGTACGTGCACCTAAATTAACTTGTCATGTTTGCATGCTTCCACTATTCTATTTTTATTTTTAAACTATTATAGAATTCTTAACATGTTCAGGATGAATAGTGTAAAAATAAAAAGTTTATTAATTAACAATAGTAAAAGAGAAAGGTAGTAATATATAACAATGTACATATTTATGTTTTTTAAAGTAAGCTAATAAGCAAAGAAAGAATGACCATTATAAAAAAAAAGTGTATACTTTAAACATATTAATAAGTAGAATAATAAAATAAATTTCAAGGGAAAATGTACAAAAAAAAAAGAGGGAGGATTAAGGAGAGCAAATCATATTCATTGAGGTACAGTGCAAGATATCGTGGTCTTTCCTATTACAAATGGCACAGCGCTCATCATCGTCTTCAACAGGCGTATCTAGTTTATCACGTGGATACCCTCTATCGCATGAACTATTATAACCACCGTTCACCTTTATTTGAAACTTTATCCCCTTAAGTTCAGCTGCCAATTTGCTACTATATTGTCTCTCCCGTTTCAGTGATTCTGATAGATCCTTCTCCTTATCTGCATTTGTTTGGATGACAGATTCAAGCACCTCAGCATCTTCTAGAAGTACCTTGATTTCATGATGGTGTCGCTGGACGAGTTGTGTCATATCCATATTAAATTCATGCAGTAATTTCTCTGTTGCCCGTTTTCTTTCAAATTCAATATCTGCTGCAGCTTCTTCTTGCATTCGTTTTCGTTCCAAGTCCCACAGCTGCTTGGACTTGAGTCGTGATTTCTCGATGCCTGCAAGTGTGGTCTCATAGGATTCAATGGCTTCTAAACCAGCCTTTCTCAAGTCACTGTGTTCCTGTAATAGTTCTTGCACGCGTCTCTTTTCGGCCAATAAGAGACTTTGTGCTGTGGACAATTCCCTTTGATGTGATGTGGTCACAGACTCTAGCATGTCTAGACTTTCCATGCCTGTTCTTTTTACTTGATCTACTGTTTTTTCTAGCCATTTGATTCGTTCTTCTGCTGATTTGTTTTTGGCCCGTTCATGATTCAGTTGCTGTTTTAAATTATCCGTCTCCAATGAATTTTCTTTTGATGCTTTTAATAGTTTGTTTTCGGCTTCTAATCTTTCAATTCTAGATAATAGACTATTGTTACTGCTGCAGCTTTGTGTCGCTCTCGTTGGCTGCGGTGATGGTGGTTGATCTTTTTTTATTGGTACAGGTGGAAGTACAAAGAGTTGATTTGTAGGTGTCTTTGGTGATGTTGTGGATGTATGAGGTGTGGAAGGTCTTCGTCCCTCTTTTTTAATTTTCGTCACTAAAACAAAAATACCAGACTTTTGGGGACATACAAAATATCTCTTTCTATCAAAAACCAAAAACTTGATATTGTTATTATATTGTAACATTGTCATTTTGATGCTTTTTTACCCTTCGACTGAACCATCGTTTTTTCCAGCACCAGGCTGATCCAATTCAATTCCTGCCCAAATGCCGGCTTTGAACTGTGTTGTTCCTACAAAGCGTACTGTTCCGTGAACTGAATTAACAGACACTCTATCTCCAACAGTAACATATATTGATTGTCTTTGAGCTGGTGAGGATCTTGATGCTACTGGCCTCCTCTTCAGTTCATTTGATGCCATTATTAGAATATAAAATTAAAAGGAGTGAGAAGAAAATATAAAAATAATATTATGAAAAGAAACAATAAAAATTAAAAAAGAATAGTGAAACAAGAAGTAAAATAAATTAAAAGAAGGTTAAAAAAAAAAGAGAGAATAGGAGTACATAAAAGGAGTTTTCTTATAATTTGGCAGAAAAGGGACACTATTCTCATAGAAGAAAAAATAAATAAATCGGTGCATTATATTCCCTCTTTCTTCTTTTCTCTCTTTTTTTTTTTGGGCTGAATTCCAGATATACGATTATAAGGAGAACTCTTTATTTCACTAATAAAATGAAAAATTAATTTTAAAAGAACAATATAAATCTCTTATTTTACATTATATGAAATAGACATCTGTAAGTTTTGAGATAGATGCATTCTTTTGATTGAAATTTAACCGGTTCTTGCTATTGTTTCGTGAAGCAAAGATAAAATGAATTCATATATTTATATTGTAATATTTAATTGATCTATGTCTTGTAACAGTCAGAGATATTGAGATCATTAACATTACTTTCGATCATGATGATATTAATAACAAATATCCCTAGTGTTCCATCCTTTTATTCAATGTGTTTATAAATATCACATAAGGTGATTTATATCCTAAAATAAACAAAAAGATCAACCCGTTAATTGGAAAGACCCTGAGAAGACGAAAGACGTGGTATACTTTTTTTTTTTCCTATTCCTCATCTTTTTGCCCTTTTTTACCGATTTGGATGTCGTACTGTTTATGATTTATTACCCCCTTCTCCTTCAGGAAAAAATCTGTTTCTCACTTTTTTGGCTTGGTTTAAAGCTGGTGCATGGTGGTACAACTTGGTATATTTTGTTTAGCCTGCAAACCGTTTTCTCCTTTTCGTCTTTGATGTATTCTGAGGATGATTGTCAAATTGATTGTAACTATCGTTGTGTATTGAGAAGAGATCGCCATAAAATTCTTTTATTAGAGCTCTTTGGGTGCCCCTTTTATAAAATAGTATGATCTTTGGGTTGGTTTAGTCATCAGGATCTCTACAAATCATTCACTGGTAAATCCATTTTATTTAGATTCAATACAAATGTTTTATTTTTCTGAATAGGCTCATAGATTTTTTTGGGTTTGATATATAGTTCAAAAGGTTTCTATTCATGTTTTTATAAAATGTCATTGCTGTATCTATACATGTTATAGGATTTTTAAAGAATATACTTAGTAAGTAAAAACGAATTTTGAAACATAGGTAGATGAAGTGTCATATTGACCTTACCACAAAACTTTATGGATAAAGTTATAATTAAAATGGGGAGAGTTAAACTTCATAAATATTTGAATTTAATTTTATAAAAATATAGAAGATTTAATCAAAAAGATCGAGGGGAATTGGTTCCTTTTCCAGAGAACAGGTACTATTTTTGTTCCAACTGTATGTAATTGGTCAAATGAAAATCATACTTTAATTCATAAAATCTTAATCTTAGTACCATTATTTCCATTGTTAAACGAGTTTCTTTTATTTCTCGGTTACTAAAGTCGTTTAATTTGAGTACTGTATCATACAACACGCATCTCCCTTTTACTTTCTTAAAAATACAAATAATGTAGTGATATGTAACCATTGCCTTTTTTGGTGTGTTTTTCCTTTTTAAAATCAAGATTTAAGGAAGATAAACTGGAATAAAAGAAAGAGAAAGGTGTAAAGAAATAAAAAAAAGATAGGAAAAACTAATAAGACTAAAGGCCTTGTACTATATTTGTGAATATGGTAGGAGATGACTAACTTTACATGTTTTATTAGATAGTCAGAGTCATTACCATTCATGTTGGTTGCTTTTCTGCAAAAGTGATGCACACATTTGTTACACAAAACAAGACAGTAGAAAACAATGGCGCGCGTTCCGTTTTGTATTTCTCTTTTTTCGAAACCGATGTATGCAATTTCATTTGTCTGTTTTCTTTTTTTCACGGTGGACATCCTTGTTTAATCTGACCCTTTACTATCACCAAGTATTCTATGCATATTTAGAGTTTGATCAAACTTGACATTTGAAGTAATTGGTGTGAAATCAATGAAACTATTGCTCAAGCATTTTACTATCTCGTCTACAATTTGCGTAGTATTATGATAAATTGAGTCTTTGGAACGTAATAGTTTTTGCGCTCAAGAATCATATATACATAGTATGATAATGCGGTCTAACCTAAAAAGTTTATTTTGTGGTTTCTATGATGTCTTAAAATACCATCCCCTCAACCCCTTATCAATGATGTATCCTATTCGTAAGTAGTTAATGACACATTTAACTATAAACCAAAAACAAAAATATAACGTAGTTGTTTTTCTTTTATAAACAATAAAGTTGCACCTTATTTACCAAAATCAACTTGGATAAAGTTACATGAAAACCAAGCGAAGATCTTCACAGTTCCGCATCATCGGAGAGATGTGTGAAAATAGTGGTTGCACAAAGATTACCTGCGCACAGAGAAAAATAAAAATATAAAAATCGTTCAATATATTTTAATAATCCTCTTCCCACCATATCGTTTTCTTTTACAAAAAAAATGAAAGGCATCTTTTCATTAACTAAAATAGCATTTATCTCTACGTGTATTTTCGGTCTGAGTATCGCCCAACCAGATGAATTTCAGACCCTCAATACGATCGAAGAGTTTGGAGGAAAGGCATGGAATCAAGCTCAAACCGTCTTTCAAAACACTGCCGATAAAATGAAACAAGTTTTCCATGATGATATTGAAAAATACACCATCTTTAAACACGAGTCGTTCTCGAATTATGCATTGAGATATAGAACACCTTCGATCTGTGATCCTAATGTCAAACAAGTATGAACATGATTTTGCTTTATCAAAATTTGACTTGGGCCAAAACTAATCAATGAAATAGATATCTGGATATTTAGATATTGATGAGGATAAGCACTTCTTCTTTTGGTTCTTTGAATCAAGAAGTAAACCCAAAGAAGACCCTCTTGTTCTTTGGTTGAATGGAGGACCAGGAGGTAGCTCGATGCTTGGTTTACTTATGGAACTAGGGTAAAAATGAACCTGTAAAAGAAAGAAAAAACGGATATACTCAGCTGTATTTATAGTCCATGTCGAGTAAACAATGAAGGTACCGATACTTTTATTAATGAATATTCATGGAATGATAAAGCCAATATGATTTTCCTGGATCAGGTAATGACCACTCGTAGTCACATAGCAAAAGAGACGCTAACATTAATGTAGCCTTTGAATGTTGGTTACTCTTATGGTAAGGGCGGTGCCTCAAACTCAGTCGCCGCTGCAAAGGACGTGTACGCTTTTCTCCAACTTTTCTTTAAAGAATTCCCTCGTAAGTGGTTTGGCTTACTAATACATCTATTCATGGAGAGCATTGAATACTCATCATAAAATTTAATTTAAAATAAAATAAAAATAGAATATGCTGATCTTGATTTCCATATTTCTGGTGAATCATGTAAGTTTAAAAAGACAGAAAAGTAAAAGATGGCTGATTAAACCGGGCCTCTTTTTTTGATAATAGATGCTGGTCATTATCTTCCTGCAATCGGAGGAGCCATCAACAGAAACAACAAAGGTGATTTCAATTCACCTGAACTTTCCCAACAGGCCAAACATTTAGTGCCAGTTAATTTCAAGAGTGTCTTGATTGGTAACGGCTTAACTGATCCATTGATTCAATACAAGTACTATGCAAAGATGGCATGCGAAAACGAATATGGACCTGTTATGAGCGAGAGTAAATGTCAAAAGATGGAATCGAAATATCCGACCTGTAAGAAGTTGATTCAGGCTTGCTACGATAAACGTAATGCATGGGCCTGTATTCCTGCTTCGATCAAGTGTAACTACGATACTTTTATTCAATATGAAAAGACGGGTATGAATCCTTATGATGTACGTAAAAAGTGTGAGGGGGAAGGTGGTCTCTGTTACGAGCTTGCAGGCAGTGTCCAGAAATACATGAACTTGCCCGAAGTGAAGGCAGAATTGGGTGCACAGAGAGAGAAGTTTTCCAATGAAAATGGAAACGTCAACTATCGATTCCAATTAGCTGGTGACTGGATGCTTCCCTATGTAGATGAAATCGCACCCCTTTTAGAGGACAATGTAAGAATCCTGATCTATGCTGGTGATGCTGATTTCGTTTGTAACTGGATGGGCAATAAGGCTTGGACCCTTGATCTTGAATGGTCTGGTAAGGAAGAATTTGTTGCTGCCAACGACACCGAGTGGTATTCTGAGCGCGCAGGCAGACAGAGTGGTTTGCTCCGTAAAACCACCGATAATCGATTTGCATTTTTACGTGTATTTGGCGCTGGACATATGGCTCCTTATGATCAACCTGAGAGTACGCTTGACATGTTGCAGCAGTGGATTGATGGCACACTTGAATAATTACCTTTTATAGTAATCTATTAATGTGATGGCCTCAAGTTGTAGTCAAACGCTTGGGTCAATCCCAACGTCAAAATATAAAAATAAATCTGTATTTTTTGGACAACATTTATATGGCTTATTTCAAGAATATATATTCTATTTTTATTACTTATTATCAATGTAGTAGTGGTATGAATACTATTATTTACACAGGCACATAGACCACCCGAAGTATTTCAGCAATGATATCCGAAGTCGTATTTGGGTTCATATCTTCTTTTTCCATTTGATCATCACTGGTGTTGGTTTCCAATATACGCAACCGATGGCTAAATACTTTTTCTGCTGCAATAGTAACAAGTTCTGGTGTAAGGAAATCTCTTTCAAAGAGAGCTGCGAGCGATCTATTATTGTTGTTACGAAAGATGGGTAAAGACAACAGGCAATGATGGCAACTTACTTTGTGACGGTAACCAGATCTTGACTACAACGGGCAGTTAAGCCACCTTTTACTTTTGGATGGGTCCGTATACCAACAACAATATCTCGAATATACCTTGTTACATCTATATTCACGTGCACTTTATTTGCTCTTTCCGAGAGATCTTTAATTTCCTAAGTTACATAAATCATCAATGAAAGAATAAATAGCATTTGTCAGTTATAATAGTTACATCGTATTTCATCAAAGTGAAGCGTCTTGAGCTGGCTGATCTATGCTGTATTGATTGGTATAAAGGCGTTGATTGCATAAACATCTCTTCTTCAAAGTTATAACTAACAAAGAAATGATCAAGCTAAATGTAGAGATGAGTTAATTAGATACATGATTATAGGAATCCAGCTTACTAATTGAGATGTGATTGATAATCGATTATAACCCTGTGGAAGCACTGCAATAACAAGGAACAGAGGCTTTGGAACATTATATCTCACACTTGATATCCGTAACTCTTTTGTAACAATCAGCTCTAGAAGGATAGCCTGTATAGTCTCATTGGACATATCCAGGCCTTGCATGACCAATGTTTGAGCAATGCGCGTAGAAGTGGTTGTGGTATATGTTCTCTTTGTGTCTTCATGTTCAGACGAATGGGCTTTACTCCGTTTGTTATGACCAATTTCCTTTTGTGATACAGTATTTGCATGAGATGTTGATGGTCCACTGAAATTATTCGAACTACGAGTTACTAAAATGGGCTGTCTTTCTCTCATTTTTAGATTAAAATCAACAGGACTGATCAAGGTAGATGCGTGTGCTGACTCATCGTCGGCTAAATGTGCATGCTTTACAGACTATATCAGCATAACTGAACAAAACATCTTTAAAGCTCCTTACTTTTCGGTTTGTTGATGTGCTATTATTGGTCTGGGACCTATCCGAGGCACGCGACTCCAACGTTTGCACAGAATGGCTGGCTTGATGTGTGTAGTTGGAGTCATGAGACCGATTGTTGCGATGTGACGCTAAGCCAGACGGATTCAAGCGCTCCATTGTTGAATCGCTTTCCTCTCGTGAACTGAAAAGGACATTAACCAAGTCTTCTCGGGTGTGTTGCTCATTGCACACCATTTTGGCACAGGAAAAACCAAATAAACTTTTGCTAATCTATGGACGACATTAGCAAAGAAAAATTGAGATATTTTTTTAATACAAAATAGGTACCTGTATTGCCATTTGGCTGACTTCAGATAGCCTATTCTGAGGAGCAGTTAAAACAAGATGCTTGTCTCGGCCAGAGATCAAACACAAGAGTATTGAAATAAACAAATCTTGGTTAAATGCAATGCCAGTTTGCTTTTTCAAGGTGGCCATTCGAGTCTTTATCCATTCTTTTGAGTTTTGAGACATTTATATTATTGAGAAGAAAAGTATAGTAAAAAAGCAAGAAAGTTTAATGTCTAAAAAAGTGTAATTCCTAGCATGTGACTGAGCAGAATATGTTCTAAATTTGGAAGTTGTTTTTTTGGAAGTGAAAAAGGGCATTTGGTGAACACCAAAAATGATAATACCTACACTCAATTCGCGACTATTAGTAGCTTTGATAGATATGGTGTTGTCCTTAATGTATGAATACATGTCTTAGATGATGACAAAAAGTATATTGTAGTGATTTGTTTTGTAGACATAGTCCGAGATGTTTGATTAAAGAACAAAAAGTTGGCAAAAGCGTAAACAACTTTAGTCACAATCAGCTTTATTTATTTTACTTTGTGTTTAATAATAGCCTTTATAAACAGTGCTTATTTTACTTGGATGATCCAAGGATTCGTTTCGGCCAAATCATATCCGCCCATAATAGCGCAGCGTTAAATATATGCACCCCCTATTTTTTATCAACAATGACTCTGAACATTACTAGTTGATAATCATAATTGTAGCGATTTATTATAAAAGTATAGTTGTCTCATACCAATGCTACCTTTATTGTAGTATCAAAAGAATAGTGTTTCACGAATGTGATAATTACACCACGCTAAATTTGTAATGAGCATAGTATTATTTTTTTAAAAAAAAAAAAGAAATATACAAATATAGAGTTAATAATACTACAATA
>VCJM01000885.1:42327-57253 GCA_024139495.1 Backusella sp. ASU-2019c | reverse complement strand
TAAAAAAAAAAAAAAAAAAAAAAGGCAGTCGTATGTTTACATGCTCATTTTTATAAAGAAAAAGAGGAGATAATTAAAATCAAGGGGTAGCAAGGAAATTATAGTAAATGGAATGCAATCACTGTCAAAATGGGATAAGCTCTTTTAAATATTTCTGTCCTTTATATTTTGACATTTTATATGTATAAATATATACTTTTCTTCTTTTCATTTCCATCTTTCTTTATCCAATTTTCTTCACGCCTCCCCCCTCCCCTTCTTTTCCGATTCACACACAGATATATAACGACATGACTCAAGACCAAATCGATGCGCAGGACGCACCAAAACCACTCCTTCACCCATTCGATCCCTCTGTAGAACAAGAATATGATATACTCACTAGATCGTGGAAAAATCAACTCATTCAAAATATGCCAGTCACTACAAACACTGATTATGTACGAATTGCTTGGATACGCTTAATGGATCATTATTTGGATCAACATTGGCTTGACTCTAAACAGATGCTTCAATGCGCACAGGCATGGAGCTCTCGTGACTCTCTTAGTATGTCAGAAGCTGTACATACTATGAGCACTTTAAGTTTAAAATCAATGCAGCGTTCTCTTGATGCAAGACAGGAATTACTAAACACATTAGGCGATCCAGAAATAATGATGGCGTTTGGAGTTAGCCCATCATCAATTAATAACGAAAGAACAAATAAAGATGCATCCATCCTCTCGCGTAATCAAAAACAGCGTTTTTCTCTAGAACCTCATGAAGAGGACGAGGAACAAGAAATACATGCGCCTTTACTTGCTCGACATACAGTTTCTCCAATAGATGAGCTATTGGACGCGTACGCGGAACAGCCTTGCGAAGAAAGCAATCCGGATGATGATTTTACTGACATTCCTCTCGATAAAAAAGATCAGGCACCCAATCACAGCGATACTGACATTGAGGAAGAGGATATCATCAGCTCTAGATTGACTATAGGTGGAAAAAGTACTTCTGATATAGTATCCCAGCCAGATAGACCAGTCATACTGCACCATTCAAGCTCAATGTCTGATATCAACACAAGCAACAGTGAAGATGCATCCCACAAAGAAAAGTATGGAAGCCAGCAAAGCCTTCACTCAATTACAACTCTAAAAGAAGATTACGAGCAGAAATATCTTGATGAATCCAGTGTTTATAGTTCCAAAAGCGATGGTAGCTCTCAATTGGGAAACGGTTCTCCTTGGAAAAGCTGGTTTCTAAGTGACCAAGGAGCCCTTGAAAATGACTCTGTGCATCGTAAACTAACAACATATGGTAGCAGTGATTTTGCAAACGAAAAAGTAGAAACAGACGCTCCTATTGAAATTTATAATCATCCTAGTAATAATTCCTCTAACAATACAAAGCCTTTTCTTAGCTATGGCCACCTAATATCTCCTCAGCATGATAACTATCCATTTAAAATGGTTAGAAGCGAATCCAGCATCTCCGCTTTTCGGCCTATTAGTAATAACCTCGCTCCAAGATGCCAACCCGCACGACATAGAAGAAATTCCTCAAACACGACGGCAGCCGATTCTGGAGATCGGCCCGTCGCCTTGAAAACGACTGCAACCATTAATAAAAGTAAATCCTTTCCCTCAAAGTCTGCTCTAAATGCCACCATGAGCTCCTCGCCACCTCCCTTACCAAATAAAGAACGTCATTTTATGCTTCGGTCTATTGTTAGCAAAAAAGCCTCCCTATCAAAGTTATTTGGCGTCAAAAAATCTGTATCGTCAACAAGCATTTCCTAATTTCCTTTGATTTTTTTTTCTTACTACTACTTATTTTATTTGAAATAAAAATAATCATTTAATAATTGATACTTTTTTTTTTTCTCAAGCTAAAAGTTGGATGTACCATCTGCCTGGTTAATGGGCACTTATCATATGGAGAATATTGTCTCAGCATTTTAACGATACGATTTATTGGAGTCTACTTTTTATTACTAATGTTGTATCAAATATGGAGGAGACAATCTATTTATTTAAAAATATCAAAATGACGCATAATATTAACAATTGGCAAGCTGAAACTGAGCATCTGCGTGTCCTTTATCAGCCGCTATCTTGTAATAGTGACGAGCCTTCTCGAGATCTTTTTCGATATCCTCACCAACAGAATATATTTGGCCCAGATTATAATTAGCTAGCACATGGCCCCGGTCTGCTGCTTTAGAGTACCAACAGATAGCTTCCACAACATCTTTTTCGACATCCTTACCAACAGAATATATTTGACCCAGCTTGTAACTAGAAAGGGAATGGCCTTGTTTTGCTGCTTTCTTGTACCAATTGATAGCTTCAGAAGTGTCCTTTTCAACCCCATCGTCATTAAAGTAACGGTTTCCAAAGTGAAATTGTAGGTATCCATCTCCTTCATCAGCAAGAGCTTTATAATGATGCAATCTAGTTTCGTAATCTACTTCAATGCCAGTATCAGTAAGGTAAATAGCACGCAACTTATATTTGGCATAGGTATGACCCTGTAGGTGTGCCTTAGAGAACCAATCGACAGCTTTAGTAAGATCTTTTTCTACACCATGACCATTCAAGTAATAATTTCCAAGTTTGAGTTGAGAACTTGCATGTTCTTGATTAGCACTTTTTTTAAAGTATTCTATAGCCATCTTGAGGTCTTTCTGTACTCCCTGACCGGCGAAGCAAAGTCGACCCAAGTTAAAGTAAGCACTCATTTGCCCTTGATGAGCTGATTTTAAATACCAGGCGAAAGCTTCAGCCAAATCTTTTTTAACGCCCAGCCCTAATTCATAAAAAAGCCCCAGAGCGAGTTGAGACTCCAAATGCCCTTGTTCGGCAGCCAATTTAAAATAACCAAAAGCCTTCTCGTTGTTTTTTTCAGTACCTCTACCGTTAAGATGGATCACTCCTAAATTATGACGAGCATTGGCATGGTTTTTATCTGCTGCCTGTTGATAGTATTGAATCATCTTTTCATCATCCCTTGTCGCTCCGATGCTTTGTTCATAAATAACCCCTAGCTGAAATATAGCTTCAGGATATCCCAGGTGAGCCGCTTCTTCCAAATACATACGCGCCTTGATAGGATCTTTTTTTATACCTTGCCCATTGTTATATAGAAATGCCAGACAAAGAGTGGCTTCAGGGTGACCTTGTTTTGCTGCCTTGATAATCCATTCGTTTCCTTGCTCAATATCTTTTTGAGTTCCAAAGATATTTCTATGAATTCTACCGGCGTTATATTGAGCTCCAGAGTGGCCCTGGTTGGCTGCAACTGTAAAGTATTTGAGAGCTTCTCTGTAGTCTGCTTTAACGATATCAAAATTTCCTTCGTGGATGTATATCATTCCCAAAGTGTTATTCGCGTCAATGTGCTTTTGTGATGCTGCATCTTTCAGCAATTGTATGGCTTTGTCTTGATCTTTTCCAACACCTCTACCCATCAAGTACAGTAACCCCAATTGGAATAGAGAATCTGAGCATTTGCGAGTAGCTGAAATGGTGAAATAATCGAAAGCTTTGACATCATTCGCTTCTGTTCCATAACCCTTAAAGTGCATCCAACCGATATAACAATTGGCTTTCATATCATCTGAGTCTGTATTCAAAGTAAGGTAATCAAAAATTGTTTTATAAAGCACAGTCTTGTCGTCCTGTCCATTCATAATAGTATCCACTAGCTCTTGTGCATTTGGATGATTACCTTTAACAGCAAAGTTGAGGTAGTAGAGAGTTTGGACATCATCATTACTGTTAAATGTCATATGAGCACAGTTGATTATCCCTAAGTGATAGCTGCTGTGCATATAATACTGATCTGCTTTATGCTTTGCAATAGCCTCTCCATCGTTTCTGTCACCGCTGTAGCTGTTTATATTTCCTTTTACTTGTTTTGGTATAGCTGCTTCAAAATACTTTTGTGCTTTGATATAATCGGGTCTGACAATAGTATGAACCATATCCGCTCCATCACCTAGCGAGTTTGCATAAACACCATGGTAGTACATTAGGCCTAGTTCATATTTTTCTTCTTTAGAAAGCAGTTCTTCCTCGGTAAATTCTTCTTCCTTGCTATTGTTCTTTTTGATAACGGAAATCATCTCCCACATTTCAAGCTTTCTCAAGTAGGCATCCTGGTTTAAGTCACTGTGATTTTTATATTGAACAAGTACAAATTCAAAAGCGTTGGAAAATGTTTGGAGTTCCATATAAATAAGACTGGCCATTTTAAAGTGCTTCCACGCTTTTTTAAGGTCTAAGAGATTCCCGGTATTATCATAATACAAAAGTCCGAGTTCGTAGTGAACGTCACCTAAAAATGCCTTGTCTCTAGTATCTTCAACTCTCGGTTTACTAAGACTGTAAAAAAGCTGGAATCGATTATTCAAGAAATGAGCATCAGCTGATTCATTATAGTCTAGTAAAAGTAAATGTCCGTATGCTTCTTCGTTTCCTTGTAAAGCTGCGTTGGTGTGATATCTGACGGATTCTAATATGTTTTGTTGTAGTATATGGCCTTCTTCACACAGCATTCCGAGTTTAAATTGAGAATCCCCATTTCCTTTCTCCGCCGCTCTATTAAAATAACCGATGGCTTTTTCGTTATCTATTTCTACCCCTAGACCACTTTCGAATATAGTGCCAAGTTGGTACATGGCATCCACATTTTCAGCATGAGCAGATCTTTCATAATAACCAATGGAGAGTGTATAGTCTCTTTCAACGCCAAGACCTTTTGCATAAATCTGACCCAAGTGATATAAGGCGTCCTTGTGGGAGTGTTCAGCAGATCTGATATACCATGTATGCGCCATGGATAAGCCCACATCGGTTTTGCTCTGCTCGTGAATAAGCCCCAATTTATATTGCATGTTGGGATCACCTTGCTCTGCTACAGACTCCCACATTGCAAAGTATTCATTGTACTGAAACAGAGACTCCTTTGAGACGATAGTCTTTGAATCTTTTTCATCCTCCCAAACGAAAATATGCTTTACATTGATCGCAACCTGGGCTGAAATACTTCCTTGATCTGCTGCCTTTCTATAATAGCTGAATGCTTCCAAATAATTTTTGGAAACACCATGACCGGAATGGTAAATCCGAGCAATTCTATAGAGAGCATCTTCGTTTCCTTTCAATGCAGCGATGTGATATAGCTCAATAGCCTTGTCAGAGTTTTGAGTTTTCTCGTCACTATTTTCGTATATCTGGCCTAGTTTATAGAAAGCATCCGCATAACCACCTTCCGAAGCCATAGTAAGCCATTTGATTGCCTCAGAAAAGCTACCGTCTTGCTGATTTTTATTGAAATGATAAAGTCCCAGAGTATATTGAGTAACGATACCTCCCGATACAGATCCCTCTTCCAGCATTTTGACTATTGTTTCTTCACCATATTTTTTAACCGATTGATCTGACATGGTTAGAATATCAGTAGCTTCTGGGAGCCCCATATCAGAGGCTTTCTTGAGCAAATCAAATATTATTTTGAGGACATTTGAATCAGGAGTCAAATCACCAGACCCATCCAAGCATATGGAAGCAAGCCTATAGCAAGCTCGATTGTTGTTATTTTCGGAAGCATTAAAATAGTACTCTATCGATTTTGTAACGTTAAATTCCGTTTCATTTTCCTCTTCATAGAGTAAACCCATAAAGTACTGGGCTTCTGGGATGCCATTTTTGATTGCAACTTGGCACCACTCTTTTGATTTTTTGTAATTCGAAACGTGTGTTAATAATGCCCCGTCATATGTAAATGAAAAAGAATCGCTATACATAAACGCCAAGGTAAGTTGCAATGCATCGATATTGTCTAGGCAGATTGTGGTAAACATTCTAAGAACTTGAAAGTAATTTATATCGCTGCTTCTATGATAGTCAATTGGGATATTAAAAAGGCTTGCAGCGCCCTCGTTTCCCAGTTCTCGTGCTTTCTTGAATAGAGTATAGGCCCTAATAAAGTTTTGATCTACTCCTTTCCCATTGAGAAGGAGCACTGCCATTCTGTAGTATGCGAATGGGCTGTTTTGATTTGCAGCCATTTCGTAGTAGTCAAGTGCCATATGAGGATCATAATAAGGAAGGTTTTTATTTGAAAGTGAATTCCCTAAGCGTATTTGGGCGTCTGCATAACCCATTTGAGCTGCTATTTTGTGTATTGAGATGGCCCTATCCAAATCCTTTTGAACTTCAATTCCAATTTCATACATTAAAGCCAGATTGTATATAGCTTCCGGATTTTTCTGCTTTATCGACTTCGTGAGCCATTTAATACCACCTAATGTGTCTTGGCGCAGTCCTTCTCCGTTCAATATCATTTTACCAAGAAAACATTGTGCTTCTTTATAATCTTTTTCAGCAGCAAATGTAAACCATTTAGTAGCTTCTAAATGGTCCTTTCTGACACCAGCTCCATAGTAATACATCAAGCCTAGTCCAGATCGAGCTGCATTGTCTCCTTTTTTGGCGGCCCTCATATACCAAATGCTCGCTTTATGATAATTCTGTACAACACAGTTGCCCTCTCTGTACATAGTGGCGACAGCATACTGTGAAGATGTTAAACCAGCTTTGGCAGACCTTAGCATCCACTGGAACCCAGCATCCTGGTCTTGATTAAAATCACCTCCATCACAGTATTTTTTGCCAACCGAAAACATTGCATGTGCATCACCAAACAGAGCGTGTTTAACCAGTTTTTCTAAACTCTTTTGATCATCGGAATACTTGAGGCAGGAGAAATCAGCTTTTAATTTTGAAGATAGGCCACTTTTGGTAAATATGACTGGCGTTTTTTCACCACCGTTCTTGTTTCCATTAATAGTATTCAACCCTTTGTTTGTACATAACGATTCAATACAGTTCTGAGCAACAGTACTTCCTTCTTTGGCAGCTCTGAGGTACCATTCCATCGCTTTGGCATTATCTTGGGTAACCCCCTGGCCTTGACGAAACATTCGGGCAAGAGAAATCTGTGCTTCGACATTGCGATTTTCAGCAGCTTTAGTATACCAAAAACGAGCTTTTGAATAATCCATATCCGCACGCAAGCCTTTCAAGTACAAGTAGGCAAGGCCAGCTTGTGCATACATCTGCCCTTTTTCAGCTGCTTCAGTATAAAACTTGACAGATTCTCGGTAATTCCACTTGATATCAGTATTGTGATGATAGATAAAACCAAGGTTGTACTGGGCATCGATGTTTCCTTTCTCGGTAGCAAGTAAATAATTCTCAATTGCACGAGCTCTAATCTTCCTGATGCCATAACCATGTTGATAGAGAAAACCCAAGATCAAGTAAGCTTCTTCTGTGTTTTGTTTTCGACAGTCTTGGATCAACTCTTCAAAGAATTTTTTATTTTGGTGATCATGGTACTAAACATTTGCTCTCGAAACTCGAATAGTTCCCGAACATTGTTTTCTTTTTTGAAATCAGATTGGTTCCACACTTTCTCTTGATTATTTATTAAACCGCGGCACTGTACCATCTTTTCGAGATGGTATATACCTTGAAGACGAATTAAAGCTTTTGGATATCCTTGCATAGCCGATTTCAGGTACCATTTGTAGGCAGTGTACTCATCTCTTTTGGTTCCTTCTCCAAGGGCATAAATATCACCCAATAGAAACTGAGCCTCTCCATTTCGTTGGTCTGCGGCCAATTTAAACCAGAGGAATGCCTTTTCGCAATTATTGTTCATGTCTGTTGCTGTATAATATGATTTGGCTAGTATTAAAGTTTAAAATAAGTACGGAAATGCATTTGGGCTGAAAAAATAATAAACAAAAATGCATTACCAACATCTAGCTGGGCAAAGGAGTCACCTTCTCGAGCTTTTGTAATAACACTTGGATCAAGGCCTAAGCTTTCGTCTATCAGTTCTACCGGTTATAACAAGCAAATGATTAATATTCTTTCAGTACAGATTTAATGGTTTGGTTCACATACTAGTATTGAAATTATTATTCCCATCAATGTTGACTGGAGTGTCGTAAAGAAGGTTCACTCCTTTCATTTTGTTATCAATATTGTGGTCAATATCTCTGTCGGGTGGTTTTGCTAAAAGTACAGTTTAATATTTTTTATTCTTAGTTTTCTTCTAGCTAGATGACCTACTTTCAGGTTCACTTTTTTCCATAGTGAATAAAGTGTAATTAAGAGAAAGAGCCCGAGTTTTTGGTTTCAGACTTGTTCTTTGCATAAAATAACCTGTTGTGCCACATAATTGCCGGTCACTCACCTTTGGCCACATTCCTAAATAAACATCTTGATAGGATACAGCCTGTCTCTTTTTCCTTTCAATTTCATCTTTCAACTCATTGTTTCAATGAATATAAACCTTAATATCATTTAAATCACTGGGCACTCGCGCACTGACAATTAGTTTTGACCCACTTTTCTAGAAAACAGTTTTCGAAGGAATTGTATGATAAGATGACTATTCTCAGAAGTGTTTTATGTTGTTCTGATTTGACGATACCAGCCAATGACAAATAGGGAGCCCTTCCAAGTGTGTGGTTGTCAATACTTCACTTGATAGGGCCACCCTCTATGGCGATTCCGTTCCTCAGGTTGACTACTTCACCGCACGGATGATATTTCTGCTTCCGATACCATTACCCATCGGCAAAAGGGTGCTCTTGCGGTCATCGCCCAACTGAATTCGATTGGTGCTAACCGTGCCGACTTTTCTCTTTTTCTCTCTGCTCTCATAGTACTACCCAACACGAGTGGTTTCGTGCTTTCTTTAAGAAGTTCCTTGCTTCCACTAACGGGAAGCTGATCAAGGCATATCATCCAGAACTTAGAATTGACCCTGTTTAATACCTGCCTGCCTCCTGCCCTGAACGTAGCCGCTTAACAGGTAAGCCCGGATTCCTGTACCTACTCTCGTGATGCGAAGACCATAGAAATAAAATCCTCACTAATTTGGCTGTATCTACTACTATATCTACAATTGTTGCTTCGTACACTCCTTTTAATTTTCTCAGTTAGACTCTAATGGTCTACAAGTGTCGAATGTCTTGGTTAATTAAATACAAACTTTAACCTGAGAATGGCGACATGAAACAATTCAACCTTGGGCAGTGTCACGTATAAACTGCAAGCGCGTATTTTCTTACACGCTTTATTCTCATAAGATTTTACATCCATCACAATCAATAGTTGATAACATTTACCCCTAACACGCATGTAAATCAGACATTGAGACCAACCGTTACCATAGCAACGAATAGATATAAATGATTTTTCTTCTTTTTGGCTTCATTCAATGTTTATTCATGTAGAAATTCGACAAAAAAAAAATAAACAAATTTTTCGAGACACGAAAAAATTTACTGGGCGCTCAAGATATCGGAGTCACCGGCATCAGTGATGGAGAGAACACTGGTGCGGAAAAGCTTACCACAGGCAGTACCGAGGTCAATGTTGTTACCGTTGTAGTGGTGGACACCGGTCTTGGACAACATGGCGTAGTACTCAATCTCGGACTTGCGGAGAGGAGGGCAGTTACCAGCAATGATGATCAACTTGGCTATTCAAATGCAAAAAAGAACACGTAAATACCAAACAAGGCACATAACACAGCGTCATATACAACTTACCCTTTCCCTGACGGACAGTCTTCAAGGTGGTCTTGTAACCAAGAGTGTACTTACCAGACTTGGTAACAAGCTGGAGACGAGAGTTAATGGACTCGGCGTTCTTCTTGGACTTGACGTTGGAGGGAGCCATCTTTGTCCTATTTCCTCTTATTAGCAAATGACGCCAATCTAAGCCATGGTGAAAACTTACGTTTAAGATCAAATTAAATATGAAAGAGAAGGAAGGACTTTTCTTGGTAACTGCACAGCGTTGAATAGTTACAAAAAAAAATCAAGTGAGAAATTCCAAAATCCAACATGATTGGCCCGTGGTGTGACTTGAAGTTCTTGGCTCATTTCAAAGCCACAAAGCTCTCTCCTTTCCAAAAAGGGGAACAGCTGCACCAAATTTACATGAGTGTTACAGGGCTTAAAATGTAGGTATATGAAAAGATAGTGCTGTGAATGTCACAGCGACTAATATTTAGTATTTATTTATTTATTTATTTTAATAAAAGTATTATATACAGCAAAAAGAGAAATACAGCAGTTTAATCATTTCGCGCTAGTAAATCATCATCCTCTTTCATTTGAAGCTTCTGGTGTTGGTAATATCTCTTCAATGCAATCGCATATTTACCAATAGAGCGGGCCCAGTACACCTTTAACAAAAGAGATTTAGTATGTGACACACAATAATAGCGTTATTACTGCTATTTTTACCTGCAACAGATTTCCAACAAACACAACAATACCAGTGCCAATAACCAGGCGATGGATCAATCCAATACACTGCGACTTGTCAGCTCCACCGGCAATCATTGGTCTATTTGATATCTGAATACTTGAATAATAAGTGCTTGTTGTTGCATTGTTTCGGATATTCTGTAAATCTTGGCAATCATTAATATAGATGTCCTGCTTGACTTTAAAATAGATCCAAAATGCAACCGATATTGTGAAGAATAAGAGTACAAAAAACCAGTTGGCGATATGATACACACGAACCATTTTACGGTGTTGCTATTATAATATGTGTTATTCGTTTGCTGTTCCCGATATACACTCTATTCCACTTTACCAAACTAATCGATATTAATCCAATCACCGAAATCGCCGTGTAAACAATGAATAGCGATACAAACGCATTAAATACACCGTTAAAGGCTTCAACTGTTAAGGGCGTATCAACATTTTGCTCCAGTGTTGACCACGCTTGCATATCTACATTGTGTATAGAAAGAGGGGGCTTGTTTAGCTCGACTTGTTATTGTTTGGTTGTTCTTTCGCAATCATACCTGCTCTGTAAACGAACATCAAGATGGTACAGGTGAGGTATATACACTAACAGTCGGAATAACGAGTTAGTACTTGAACTTTAGGGCTCGGCCTTTCATTTCGAATTGTTCTTTGTTCTTACACCAATTATTAAGGCCATCAGCATTGCACCGAGGCGCACCGGTATGCAACAACACACTCTCTCTTTGATGAACATGGCGCAAAAATAGAAAACTTTTCGTTACTTCTTGGAAAAAACAAAACAAATATAAATTAATTAAAAAAAAAAGAAAAGAAATAGCCAACGAGTCCAGCTGGTGAAATCCAAATAGGTACTCGTGACGAGTGTGTTACACTTCGCCAAAGTGTGGCTTCTAATAATAAGAACAATATGAAAGCAATCGTAAACAGAGCAATTCGTAAAGAAAAAGGTATGTATTCGGGATTAACAAGTAGGCATAAATCTTCTTTATATTACAAATGTATATTCAGTACAGCTATTTCGATAAGATTTTCTTTTCATTTTGTGAAAGGACAATTGTCGATTTCCCCCCTTTTTTTACGTAAAACACCGGTAAATTGACTTTCTATTTTTGGTAATCGTGAAAAAGCATCAGCCAAAAATAAAAATTGCTCATTTATTTATCGATTAAGGTCAGAGCACCTAAGAGGGAGAATAACTATTGAGAAAAGGTTGATGAGAATATATTTCTGGTATCGAGGACTGTTGATGTTATAATATAACTCAATATATAACGAAACAAGGCAAGTATGTTTAAGTGACTAAATGGGCATTACTTGCCATCAACTCTATTAAATGATACTGAAAAACTACCTGTATGAAGAATATTTACTAGGTCGGCCATTGCATACTCGCCACATAAGCTTGCCGAGGCTGTAAGTTTTATAATTGATATCAATGTTATGTAATGGATTGCTAATTTTATTCATATTTACTTTTTTATTCTGATTTATACGTATCTACATTGGTTATCTTGATACAATTATTGTTATTTTTCTCAGTAATTCATCCTAAAGTTGATTTTGCTTTTGAATACATTTGAGTGACTGAAAAGTTCAGAAAAGTCTCAACAGTGACCCCCATCTGTTTTGAATACATTTAAATACCATAAATTCATTTGAATGTAAGTCCTTTTCAAAAAGTTGACCAATAGCTTTTGTCTAATTTTTATTTAAGTATATAAAGAGAATTCAAGAGCTTTTAAAAGTATTCAAATACTCCAAAAGTCCTTAAAATTCTCAAGTCTCACCGCCCTCGCCCCTCTATTCTCAATGTATTTGAAACAAAATCAATTATGGGATGCTTCTCTCAATTTCTTGAAAAAAAAAACAGTAACAGTGCACGTTATGTGTCAAGAGCTAATTTCGCAACTGATTTTTTCAAATAAATAAAACACGATATTATTCTACGTATTCTTTCTTCACCCAACTTTTTAATATAACTACATTGCATGAAAACCCCTCCAAGAAAACCTTTATTAGATTCCCTGAAAGGATCCTTTGTCTTAAACAAGAAGATTAGGGATGCTGCTGGTCTTGAAGAGGATCTGTTGGAACTCGAGGCCAAAAACGGGTCAAACCCGATTGCACTCATAGACAGTTATTTTTTACTGAACCAAACCCGTTTCATTCAAGATGGCACAATACTTCACGGATCCTTAATCAACGCATTAGGAAAGCTATGTGTTACAAAGAATGTATGTATTTCAAACAAATTAAATGTTTATGCTGGCAAAGTTGCCAATTACTTGAATAACCCCACGATGAAAGCCGAGTTTCTTTCGCATTTCACAGAAGCTGTTGCTTTTGCCACACATGAAAAACAAAAAAGACTCACAAACACGGAAAGTGATACCACGGGGCAAATACTCGCAAGAAAGAGTGTTATTAATATTGGAAAGAGTGTACTGGATGTAAGCTCGACCATGTGAATACAAAGAAAAATACAAGTGTTGTATTAATATAACATTTACGAAATAGGAGATTGATTCAAACAAGGAGAGTCTCCCGCAAAGCAGTAATAGTAGCAAAAAGGTTCGTCATTTAATCATTATCTTTAATCCTGCTATATATTAACCAACAGGTTGCCTTATTAACCTGTAGAGAAGGACAGTTGTCATCAAATCGAACAAAAAATATAATTTCCACGCACCCACGGAAACTCTCCCACCCCTCAATACCCCACGTTTTCAAGATGAGGACTACCTTTTACTCAAAGATGGATTCGATATCAAACTACGATCAACTTTGCAAAGAGCTAGCCCTGAAGCTGAAAACCTCTTCGAGTTAAACGAAGAAAGTGAAACAGACAACTCGGCATTGAACAAAATCCCTGGTGCCACCGATCTACTTATCAATACAGTATTCGACAACGAAAATGCATTTGACTTCAAAAAATTATGGGCATATGAAATCGACTCATCCTTTTTACGAATCATGCAATTTGTTATCACCGACTATTATAAAATCTCGTCACGCTCTGAACCATATGATTTCTCTGATGAAAGGACTTTTTTTTGTGAGGCAGTAATACCAATATTCACATCCTTCGCTACTGAAATGGGAAACCTCACTTTCAAGTGGTGCGAAAAGGAATCGGCTGAAAACAAGTCCACTTGATTGCACCATGAAAATTACAACTTGAATAAAATTGACACCAAGCTACTCGATGGATATGGCATGAATACCTGCAATGAGGGGCAAATCAATAGCCGAGATGTAGAGGATGATATTAGAGTCATATTGATTTAGTTTCTCCGCGCTCTTTTTATATTTTTCTCGTGAACGAGCTATTGTAAGACTATAAAAATAGCACCATTCGAAAGGAAAAAATTCTGCCATTGTGAAAAAATGATTTTTGTTTTATTAATGCATTACAGCTTTGGAGAGATAAAAAAGTGGATTTCAAACTCAGGATGAAGTGTTGGTGTTTGTTTTGTCCTTCAAGGCGAATCTTTTTGCTTTCACAGCAAAAGCTGAGTTTCTATTACTTTATTAATAGGCTTCTTCTAAATAGATATGAGTTGATACAGGGTAACTTCTTTTAACGCAGTCAACAGTTTTTTTTTCTTTTTTTTTTTTTTTGCAACGCGGTGCATGTTTCTTCAAGATCAAGATCGAAGACAACAGGATGCTTTACAATGACCCAGACTTCCTTGATTGGATAGAATTCAGGATGGTATGGTGAAGTGAACATCATTTTGTGACAATATTTTGAGCAGTCTTGTGCATTACAAATGTGTTCACTTCCACTTTTTCCACAGCATCCATCAATTCCGCTTTGTATGTTTTTTGGAAGAGGTTGATATATCTTCCAATTGCACAAGCCAATCTACCAAAATACCTTTGTTGTTTCCCTTCGATGGTCTATAATCAGCCCTTCATTTATGATAAGAAGCACCATCCATATGGATGATGCAGTTGCTATAAGATACTAACGCAACACAAAGATCGTCGAAGAGTTTTTCAAATTTATCTACATTGATATTATCATAGGAGTCAAAAACAGCCTCATAATTTCTTCTTTTTTACAATTGGCCATACTTTAACACTCTGCTCGATCATTTTTACTTCCAATTGATAAAGATCTCTCAAAAGGGGTTGGAAAGATACTTGCAAGTCATAGGATCCATCTAATGTCTTTTTGTATTTTTTTCACAGTGCTGATGCTGCTTGCAGTGTTGACGTTTACAACTTCTACTACGGTTGAAATATACTCCGGCTCCAGTTTTCGTTTTGGTTGGCCCATGGTCGCTTTTTTAGTTGGGTCACATGTGCCATTGTAAAACTCAATCGCTTTCTTGCAGCATGTTTGGAAACACCAGTAACCATGCTCAATTTTTCACGCTGATCAAGTCTTTTGAATTTACTTTCCTTTGTTGGATTATTCAAAGATGTTTATGGAACTTGGCTAACATGGAATATGTTTCAGGTGTAAATTATCTTGTATTCGGTAGTAACTGTTCAAAATGCATTTCCACTTAAATTGAGAATAGAATGAAGAGTATAATACAGGTGGTTTCA
>VCJM01000881.1:0-10125 GCA_024139495.1 Backusella sp. ASU-2019c | reverse complement strand
AAAAGGTGGTTCGATAGAGCAAGATTATTATAAAGCAGCCTTATGGTTCAAAAGACTCGCCAAAGAAAAGGACGCTGCTGCGCAATGTAATGTTGGTGTCATGTATAAAGAAGGACTTGGTGTTCGTAAAGACCCACTTGAGGCAAGCAAATGGTTTATCTGGGCAGCAGATCAAGGAGACAGCAACGCACAATTCTATTTAAGCCAGTTCAGATTCGACGGTATTGCTTTACGCAAGGACGAGAAAGAAGGTCTATACTGGTTGAATAAGTCTGTACGCCAGAGGAATATCAAGTCATGTTATGCTCTTGGCTTCTTGTATTTTAAAGGGAAGTGTGATCTAAAAAAGGGCATCGAATCTGGTCTGGTATTGCTAAATTTCGCTGCCAAAAATGGGTTTATACAGGCTCAGCTGGATATGGCTCATAGATACCAAGAAGGAGATGTCGTTCAACAAGATTTACAAAGATGTATCAACTATTATCAAATTGCATGCGATGGAGACAGCGGAGAAGCAGAATATGAACTGGCTCTGATATATCTCCAAGGAGAGAGCAACCCCAAAGATTACCTTAAGGTATATGACTTGATGAAACGGGCGAATGATAAAGGATACAAATATGCCAGACAGTTATTTATTGACACGGCTTGGTTTCATTTGGATGTACCTTATTTAAAAATAATTGCCATGTTTATTTATGCCACCGAGAATGGCATAGATCATTTACATTACCTTATTGGATATCGCTTTGAAGTAGGAATGGAAGATTTACCTTCTGCCGAATATACTGACGGTATAGATTATTCCAATGCTGCAAAATGGTATCTAGTGGCTTCAAACAATGGTGATTCCAGAGCAGACTACCGTCTTGGCATGATGAACGAGTGTGGAAAAGGTGTCGATAATAACTTTGATAAGGCGATATACTATTATGAGAGAGCCTCTTTAAAAGGAAATATTAATGCTGGTTACCGACTCGCTTGCTTCTATCTCAAAGGATATGGTGTTGCTCAGGACCTACTAAAAGCATTTCACTATTATTCAAAGGCATCGATTTTGGGCCATGAAAATGCAAGCAAAGCACTTACCATTTCCGAGCACTATAACGGAGTCAGTTTATATAGTAATTGTCCAACCCTGAATCAAAAAAAATATACATCAGTGAAGAAACCAAAGTCAACATGTTAGAAAAAGCAACAGAAGAAGGATTTACCCAGTTAACCTATCAATTAGGCGTATGGCACGAGAAAAACATGAATTATTCAAGTGCTTTCAAATGGCTAAGTCGCGCAGTATCTATTGGAGTGACCGATGCTTACTACAGAGTTGGTGTTTTATACGAGGAAGGAAGAGTTACCGAACAAGACTACAGAATGGCCGCTAATATGTACCACAAGGCAGCTGAAAATGAGCATGAAGACGCCTGTTATCGACTTGGTCGACTCTGTCAATATGGAAATGGTGCTGAACTAGATTATTTAAAGGCATATCAATTGTACAAGAAGGCTAAAGAGATGGGACAAGCTGAGGCACATAAAATATTGAATATCACGCTTGAGACTACACTTACTTTGAATGGAGACGCAGAAGTGAAACTCTTGGACTCCTCATCAGAAGAATACCACGACTCGCTTTCAATGTGCAAATACGTTGCTGAACGTGGGGATATTGAGATCCAATTCCAAGTTGGATACGCATACGAACATATTGTCTCAGAACCAGATTATGCGGAGTCATTTCATTGGTATTCAATGGCAGCTGAGGGTTCACACAAAGAAGCTATCTATCACCTTGGCTTGCTGTATGAAAAAGGTCTGGGTATTCCACAAGATTATCAAAAAGCTATTCAGCTATACAACAATGCAGGTCATTTGGGCAGTGACAAGGCTTTACATCAATTAGGCGTTGCATACCATGATGGAAACGGCGTCGATATTGATTTCATCAAAGCGATTGAGTACTATACAAGTTCAGCAAACCTTGGTAATCCAGAATACCAGTACTTCCTGGGAAGACTCTATGAAGAAGGACAGATTTTACAGACAGATCCACAAGAAGCTCTTAAATGGTATACAAAAGCATATCTCCAAGGCTATGACGATGCTCGCTCAAACCTTTATGCGATGTACGACCACAAGCCATATGAAGACTTTTTTTTCACCAAACGGTTTCGAAATTTATTGATAGCATCCTGTGACTATTTCTGCTTGAATAAAAAAGATGTTAGTGGTCGGGTTGATGTTTTGAACTGCCGTCTAGCCCTTTTCTACACCCTTGGATGTGGAACCGAAAAAAACTTAGGAGAAGCCTGGACGTACATAGAGAAAAATAGCTCAATCCACACGCCTGCTTCAGTGGGTGCATCCTTATATTACCAGTCTGTTCTCAGTATCGGTGATAGGCTTGATATTTTGAGAGGATTGGAAGAAAATGAGGAAATCATGAATCAGCAGAATGAACGTGAATTAATCAAATTTGCGATGGTATTTTACAATAATTTAACACAGGCACAACAAAACGGCTTAGGTACGATACACGATCAAGACAATGGTAGTCCCACGCAACATAGTAAAATACAGAAAGACTACTCAAGAGTATTCCACTGGGCGAAAAAGGCTGCGGATATGAAGGACTCTGAAGCAATGTTTCAACTAGGAGTGATGTACTACAGTGGCCATGGTGTCGAAAAAGATACAGAACATGGTGAAGCGTTGTTTGCCATGGCTAACAGTGGGAGTTTAGATTTTACAGATCGTATTGCAATTGCATTCCATACGTCTAAAGACATACAAGATTTTACATTGGCACACAAATGGTACATCAGTAATTTAAACAGTGAAACTGCTCAATTAGGCTTAGGGCTCCTCTATGAATATGGTGATGGTGTGAAACAAGACTATCAAAAGGCTTTGGATCATTATAGTACACATATTTATGATAATATACCTATTGGAAGGATTCGTCTGGCTTTAATGTATTACTATGGAAATGGTGTTACAGTTGATTACCGAAAATCTCTTGAATTATTCTATAGTATGGACAATTGCAAAGACAGTAGAATGCAGACAGATGTCTATTACAATTGCAGCGTCAACGTCAGTTCAATACAGCCATATGTCTATAGTCCTAATAATTTGAATGGATATGATTCTCATGGTGACCTCGTATATTGCTCGATGAAACATGAAGAATTAATGGGTGAAAAGGATTACTACATCGGGCTGCAGTGTAAATACGGGCAAGGTATTCCTGTTAATGAATACAAGGCTCGAGTATATTTTGAGAGAGCTTTTTTCCAAGGATGCAATCGTGCAAAATGCCATATTTTTTAAAAAAAAAAATTACAGATACCATTTGGCTTATTTGAATGGCATGCATCATGCAATGTGGTCATATTTTTTGAAATTATGGCTATTTAAAGTATTAATAATATCTAGTTTGTATCTTTCCTTCATTGACCTATTTACTAATACACACATATATTATAATTGCAATAAAAAAAATAATAATAAAAATAGTTTTAAGCACATAATGTACCTGCTTTATCGAATAAACGTATTGAGAACATATCATCATTGACGATCCAAACCAAATTATCATATTCTTCTTATATTCAGAGCAAGTTATAACTATTTAATTAAGATAGAACATTTGAATATCCAGTGTAGTATTCTTTGCAGTGCACTAGAGGCATGTTTGCCTTTTTCGAAGCATCCTTCATTGACATTTTATCATCAGCAATATAGCTAATGAATTGTGCTATCCGCTCTTGTGTGAAGTGTAAAAACGGACATGGCCATTACTATAGTTTCTATCATGTTTTGAACCAATATACACCGTCATGTTTGCCTTTTCCAAAATTGGCTTTATGTGTGCGTTGTTCTCAATCATCGGTTGACTGCTATACAAATAAAATGGCTGGCGTAGTATAGGGGCCCTATTATTGGGATCATTTACATATTTGTGATAGTATTTTCTGGCCAGTGTCATAGTTCATATTTTCGAAGCCTCCTTTAAGGTCAGGTTGTCATTTACCATACAACACTTCAATGTGTTGATCTGCTCTTGTGTACAATGATTTCTTGGTGATGCCATGGGAATTTTAAGGTTTGGATCCTCCAAGTATTTATTATAGAGTACAAGATCACTACGATACGACATGTTTGTTTTTATTGCAGCGACTAGTATTGTCATGTAATCATCAGAAATGTGTTTAATTAACTGTGTTATTTGTTCCTGGGTATTTATTCTTTTATCACCTTTACGTTTCTGTGGTGGCACCAGCGTTTTCTTTTCTGGATCAATCTTGTAAGCACTGTAATAATCGCGTGCAGTGGGGAAACTCGTTATAACTTTGAATGGCGATTTATATATGCTTATGCCATGGTTCACAACAGAATCAATAACCTAGCTTATTTGTTGCTGTGAAATATATCGCCTCTTTCCAATTTTTGAAAGCGTATATGATGCTCCAAATTGAGATTTGACGTCGATTTCTTGCTTTACAGTAGAACCTGTTGTCTGGAAACACAAATATGGATTGAAATACTGTTTCCAGTTTTCAAAGCAGAGCCAAAAATTTCAGTACAGCCAATAAGGTCAACATATTTGACGAGACGTGCTGCCATTTCACCAAAATGGTGTTTCCGATCGAGTCAAGCTTCCATATCCCGTGTTTCCAAATACCAGGTTCTACTGTACTTTGATTTCTTGGGCAGATTGGAAAGTTTTTTTGCTTGTAGATTATTTTACTTTGTTATCTTGCTTCTGTTTCTGCTTTTATTGCTGATATTGTTTAAAAGAAGACTCTTTACTACTTTATGACCATCCCAATGTTGGAAATAGTCAAATGCGTACTTTATTGGGTAATATGGTGGTTTCACAAAATGTCTCATAGTCAACATTGCCTGAATGGTTAGAAAAATCGTCTCATTGACATCTTTTAACAGTTGAATATTCTTATTTTCAGGTATAAATTTAACATTGTTAAAAGTTGATACAGTCGGACCTGGATAAATGTATATATCTAAGCCTCGCGCTAACATGAATACAATGGCGTAGCCAATAGAATTACTTGTACGTGGAATGGTAAATGCATATTGCATATGAAAAAGTCGATGTAGACTATGTGTTTATTGAGTCAGAGTGTAAGCATTTTGTTCGATAACTACTATTCTCTAGATTACAGGTACACGATATTCATCAGAAAAACATAACATTTATTCTTTTATAGTACTCAATCAGCCTCAAAAGGTAAGTATGATGTCTAATATGCTTGGTTGAGGTTTATTAGAGGTCGGTGAGTCTACCTTAAAGGCACAACATATATAAAACATTCGAAGAAGGCCTGTGCTAGGCCTAACTTCAGTTTGTTTTTCTGGTGAATCTTTGCCTAATTTGTTTTGTCATCAGCCTTTTCTCAATAATCATCATTCATTAATTTGAATTTTATTCTCATTTTCTTGAAAAAGAGATTACACAAGAATGACGTCTCTTTTTTTTTTTACAACTTTCCAACCATTTTGAGTGAAAAAGGAAAAAAGGAAGCAAAATTTGCTTTTTTCTTTTAAAAAAACGGACATATTAAAAAAATCGATATATAAAAATTTCGTTTTTTTTTTGTTTTTCTACTTTTCTTCCACTTTCAACTCTTTTTTAAAAGCATAGAAAAATGAGCACAACAAGCGAGTTGGTGACGAGTGTAGGCCATGCCTCTGTTGGGTCCAACGCAGAGCTCAGTTATTTACGTGACTTGTATTTACCAAAACAACTCAACGATCGCGAGGTGAATGCACAAGAGGGCACGGTGATATACAAGCAGATAACAGCATACCCACCCGTCAAGCAGCTTCGACCCAGTGAGCGCAAAAAGATTCTGGTAACGGGCGGTGCCGGCTTTGTAGGCTCCCACCTGGTGGACCGCCTCATGTATATGGGCCATGAGGTCATTGTGCTCGACAACTTCTTTACGGGCTCCAAGCGCAACGTCCAGCACTGGATTGGGCACCCCCATTTTGAACTGGTGCGTCACGACGTCGTCGACCCCTTCATGAGCGAGGTCTCACAGATTTATCACTTGGCGTGTCCGGCGTCGCCTCCGCACTATCAGTACAATCCAACAAAGACGGTAAAGACAAGTGTGATGGGCACCATCAATATGCTGGGACTGGCCAAACGTACAAAGGCTAGATTTTTACTTACATCCACTTCAGGTAAGATGATGATGCTGATAAAGGGGGAAATTTAATTTAATATAATAATATCGGTATTTATTATAGAGGTGTACGGTGATCCTGAAGAACATCCACAAAAGGAAACCTATTGGGGTCATGTCAACCCTATCGGTCCAAGAGCCTGTTATGACGAGGGAAAACGCATTGCAGAAACATTAACCTATGCTTACATGAGACAGAACGATGTCGATGTTCGTGTGGCACGTATTTTCAAGTGAGTTTATTATTGTTATTATTAGTATTATATGTAATAACTAACTCGTTTATTATTACAGTACATTTGGTAAGGATTGATTTTATTTATTAAAAAAGGGGGAGGGGATATTATGATATAAAATAGAAGATGGTTGGGGTTTGTTTATTACATCAAAACTAAAAAGGGTGTCACAGGACCACGAATGTCACCTGCTGACGGACGAGTGGTAAGCAACTTTATAATGCAAGCTATTCGTGGCGAACCGCTGACATTGTACGGTGATGGACAGCAAACGAGATCATTCCAGTACGTGCATGATTTGGTCGACGGCCTTATACTATTGATGAACAAGAACTACAGCGAGCCCGTCAACCTGGGCAATCCCGACGAATATACGATAAAGAACTTTGCAGACATGATCCGTGAAATGGTCTTGATACCGCCCATGTCGCCCGACAATGTAGACATCAAAATATTACCTGCTGCTTTGGACGATCCAAAAAAGAGAAAACCAGATATTACTAGAGCTAAAAAATACCTGGGTTGGGAACCCAACTTTTCGGTCAAACAGGGCATTCAGGAAACCGTGGATTGGTTCAAGGTCCAGGTCGCAGAAGGCTCAATTTAAACAGCAATAAAATATATAGTATAAAAGATGTTTATTATTATTATATTAGTTATTACAATGAGATCATGTTTGGAATAATGTAACGTAAAATGTTTTTTGGGGGATAATGCTATGATGTACTTGTTTGCTGCTTTTTTCTCTTATTCAATTCGTCGTGTTCTCAACCAATTTACCAACAAGTATATACTTGCCTGCAAACAGATTTTCCTATAAAATCGATGTTTAATGACCAAATAAAACCATTCCACTTGTCTTTCATTTACCCATTCTCTTAACGATTCCCACTCATCTGCCTCCAAATCCTCCAATTTATCAATGGCAGCCTTTGGATCCACCATCATTTCAGCATCAAATGAATTCTTTGCCAATCCACGTGACGCGTCATGGCCAGCAAAGTTGGCATATGGACTACCTATTTTCTATTGTTTAAAAAAATATTATAAAGTACAAATATATATAATTTGTTTTACCTGGTCCATAGAAATTTCTTCCCGCAGAAACGTCATAAACGGACCCATTCACGCCCATAAGAATACGTGCCCCATCCTCCCCATTAAAGGGCAACAGGTCCACTGGAGTATAGTTTTTGAATACAAGCACTTGTGGGTGCTTTGCAGGAATCGAAAAACTCTTTCGAGGCACTGTAAAGTAGTGTAGAATGTAAACGAGAATCTAAAAAGAGAAAAAAAAGAAAGTCAACATGAATAAAGAATGGAATGAAACAACTTGCTTACTGCTGCTAAGGCCCAATTGATGGGATTCTCTAATTGAAAGTGTTGTCTTTGAGGTTTAGTTGTATGTACTTTATATATCTTTTGTGCTTTATATACCTTTAAATTGAAAAAATAGCTTTTCTGGTGTTAGCATTGTTAATATATATATAAAAAATAAAGTAAAGGATAAACAAAACAATGAATAAAAATATGAAGCCACTTTTTTATATAAGTGTACTTTATACTTTTAATGACCGACGTTCAACGGGTTCGTCTTTTTCTCTTCCTTTCTTTTTTCTTTATGCCCAATGCCAACACCAGTGAATATACGAGTATATCTATTTATCGCATTTTATGAATTGAAATATACCATTATCGATGTATTCTGTTACAAATGAGTTAAAAAAAGGGTACTCGGATACCAACGCATAAAAAGACGTAAAAGGAAACTCTTCCAAATTGAAATGGCGACACCAGTTTTTGGGACGTGTACATGACACCAAAATATCTCTTGATGCCATCATCCGAAAATATAAATTGAGCATAAAAAGGGGGCTTATTTTACGCCTGTCTGTTACGGTAAGACTCTATGTGAGATGAATCCAGGGCTATTTTCATTAAAAATACCCTATTCGAGCAAATTGTTTGTGAATAATGGATTCAAGCTGGATATAGTATCAACAGGCAGACTACTTCACCCCCAAAAAAAACATGTTACTTACAAGGAAGGTGGAAAAGCCATGTTGTATTTGTGACTCTTGATATATTTCCTTCAACCTGTAAAAGATAATTATACAAGATATGTAATTCATCCATAGGAAAGTTGGTTTTCCACTTGTCTTTATATAATCTGCTTTCAAGCAATCCAAAATGTTTATATAGGATCAAGGCAATGAAAAGTCATTTATTTAGCCATTTTAAGATTAAGATGTATTCATTTGATTGATTTTAGAAAAAGAAGCCTAGCATTATAGATGTAAAAAATGATATGCTTATTCATTCAATAATAATAACATGAAGGAGTCTCGGTTAATTGACATTTACATGACACTAGTAACAGAACTGGCGACAAGATCGCGCTCCTATTTACAGTTCCAAAACGATTTACATTGACTAGGGTGCACCCCAGCAATCAAATTGTGCAAATGATTGAAAACTTACAATATGTTTGGATTTTTTATGGCTTTGGACCCAAGTACCAAAGTGCAAGAGAGCCAGAATACAGAGAGAGAAATGTGCATTCTTAAAGAAGCCCACAATTAATTTAGCCGTAGGCTTGACTCGGTAAGCAAACAAGTAGCACTAAAACTACTTTGGTAACACTAAATAACATTATATTTACTCACACTCTTTTGTTTTTTTTTCTATTTTTCCTCTTTCTTTCTCATAGGATACCAGAAATGTTTAAAAATTTTGAAAAAGATGAAGAATGGCTTTCCATCTTGAAAAGTAAGTTTAAGTTAATGTCTTGACATTTCAACATGTTGAGTTATAATCTCATCATTGCTCTTATTTATTCAAAAAGAGGATGGAGTCAACTTGACTGCAACACAAGTTGAAAAAGCAAGACAAAATGATGGACAGACACTTTATCACATTGGCTGTGATTATCTCAACAACAAAAAAGACAACACCAAAGCATTTGCTTGGTTTTACAAAGCAGCACTCGAGAATTATAGTAATGCACAGGTGCAAGTCGGAACTATGTATTACCATGGTCAGGGTGTACCACAAGATTATAAAGTAGCAATGGAATGGTATCAAAAGGCAGCTTCCAATGGAAGTACTGGTGCTCAATATAATATTGGACATATGTATGATAAGGGTTTGGGTGTGTCTCAGGATTATAAGCTCGCAATGGAATGGTATCAAAAGGCAGCTTCCAATGGAAATACTGATGCTCAAACTAATATTGGATATATGTATTACGTTGGACTGGGTATGTCTCAAGATTATAAACTGGCAATGGAATGGTACCAAAAGGCAGCTTCCAACGGAAATGGCTATGCTCAATATAGTATCGGTGATATGTATGAAAATGGCCATGGCGTCACCAAAAGTGTAGACATTGCAATTGAATGGTATCAAAAGGCTGTTGATAATAATATTGAGCAGGCAAAGGTGGCAGTCGAGCGTTTAAATAAAAAAGGAAATAATACAAAAGAAGAACATAAAGGTAGTATTTATTCATGTTTATTTTATAGCGAGCCCTAACAATTTTTTACCATTCAACCAGAAGAAAAAGTCGAAACAATTAACAACAACAATGCAATCAATGTCATAAAAAATAAGCAACCTTCATCTTTGGCAAGTGACGATCACTTTAACAAGCTAATTGATGATAAAATGAAGAG
>VCJM01000870.1:20863-31490 GCA_024139495.1 Backusella sp. ASU-2019c | reverse complement strand
ATTAAAAAAAATGAAAATAAGTAAAATAAATATAGATAAATTATTATTTAAAGATATCCCTCTATAGCAATAAACATATATTGAAATATCATTCTTGTTTCTTGTCTTGTCTTGTCGTTTTTATATAAAGTTACCTTTCTCTCTTACCTTGTAGATCTAAGTTGTAAAGTATCAATTCTGCCTTGCCGTCTATTGTTGTTTTTGACAACTGGTGTCCAATGGCAGTAAAAGCAGGCCGCATTTCTTTTCAGTTTCAATTATTACACAACCAACTAGTGCTCTTGCTGCAATAAACCGTTGTTTTGGCTTGACTTCCCAGTCCTGATTCAACGACGCGGCCATGTCTTTGTCCAATTCCAGGTATTTACGCTTTGATAAGTAGTTTGAGATTGCTCCAGGTTCACCAATGCTGTGCACACTATGCCAGACATTTACCAAGTTTGAGGGAGGCACATCTTGAATAGGGCGTCTCAACTTCACTACCTGACGTTTCGCAAGCATTGTTTCAAGTTGTTCAATGTGGTCTGGTGAAAATATTACGTCCAATTCTTCTCCATCTTCATTTGTCAAAGAAACAGACACAACATCAAAAAATTCTGCAAATAACAAAGCTGTCGTATTTGAGGGTTATAGTTATACTTTATATAACTATATCACCTATTATTCATATACCGACCTTATCTATATCATTATATAAGATCTTGTACTACATTACTACCCATCTATTATTTATATTATACACCCCAGTATTTATTATGAGCTCTCTCTCACTCTTACACAATAAACCGAGAATCAGAGACTCACTTATTTTAGTCTTTATTTATTGTTGCTCTATTACCCTATTGTTAAATATCACAAAAGCTCGTTTCTTAGAACGGTCATTTATGTATGTTCCTCCCATTGTTTGTATCAAAATTTTTTGCCATCTGGAAAATCAGAATTATCGTGCTAGTCACTTCAAATTATAAGGAAATACATTTTTGCTATATAAATATGATCCATAGTAATAATAACTAATTTGTGGTTCTTTGCCTTTCAATGAATTGTGTTTTTGATAGAATTATTGAAGTTTTAACTTTTGCAAGAGTGTAGCATTTTCATATAAATAGTGCGATATTTTGCTAAGTCTCCCATTGTTTACACACTTTTATAAATGTGTAAACTTTAGAATTTTTTGCAGCTGTATTCTTTATTATATGAAATAAAAAATTTTATATTCTGGAATACTTCTTGTCTATCGTTTGTCCAGTCTTTGTAAGCCTAAACTTGTGAGTAATCAATCTACCCAAGACACTATATAATAACGCAGCGTTTCACAGCACAGTGGTTATTGCAACAATTGTGCATCTTTTTCTTTTTACATTAGTATTGGTATGTGACTCTGTTATTATATACTAAATGATAATGTAGCCGGTACCTCTTTTATTCTTAATAAAGAAAGATGCTTTTATTTATCTTCATGTGTTAACCAATGCATACTCCCACAAAGACACAAATTTGGTTCTGGCAAGCACGCAAGTTAGGAAGTTCAGTAGCGCAATTTGGTAAATTAAATTAACGCGATTTGAAAATTTTAAGCGTAAAATACAATTGAACACGCTCGAATCTGTTAATTGTGAGCACTGTGTAGTGACAGAAAGAACACTTACAACAGCCCTGATTGATATTACGGCCGAAGAAAATAAATAAAAGAAGTAGATTCTTTTTAAATTAGGTTAACCTGACTGAGCAAGAACTTTGTCAAAAAGAATATAACCAATCCATTGGGAGATATTGTTAAAGAAGATAAGTTTCAATTTGGTAGCAACTTATTCTATTAGTAAGATGCGAATAGTGATATGAACGATAAAAAGCCAATAGTTGAAGATTACCATCACACATTATACAGGACATATGAACAAAGTTTTGTTTTATTGAAGTTTGTGTGTATAGAAATAATAGAAACATGTAAAAGTAAAAAGAGAAAAGAGAAAAGAGAAAAGAAAAAAAGATAAAATTATAATAAAAACGATGAAAGGAATAACCTTTTTATCATGTATCCATTTTTTTTTTAAAAAAAAATAAAGTTTGCTAAAATTTCACTGCTGAATAGATTCATATAAAAAATATTGTTATTATAATTGTAATGAAAAACATTAGAAAGACAATTGTACTTGTATAAATCGGTTTATATACACTTGTTGTATATAGAGTCAGGCTTGGATAAATGCCTCATTTTAATATGTAGGCCATGAAGTATCGAATATTTCATACGAGAAAGTTAGTACAGTTCATGCGCTTATCGAAGTCAGAGTATAACAAAGAACTTCAAGAAATCCTAATACGAAATCAAGTAATAACAATACCATGATCAAGGATGCAAAAGATTTTGAAGGAGCAGTCAAGTAAGTGAAGCTCAATATGACCACTTAAAAAAGTCGAATTTATCAACTATTTAATCGTGCTAAATAATATAGTATGTATAAACGCTATCCTGCGATTTGGATGGAAAGATACTTTGTCGCCAAACGGATTCATGAACGGGATAAAGTTAAAATTGAAATTTCCAAACAGATGATGTCAAATGGGCAATGTTGTAGAGGCTGCTAAAAGAACTGAAGGAGTCAATATAGAAGGAGAGAAATTGAGAATTTATCTCTTAAAAGAACGACATGGCAGTAGTGCTGATCCTTATAGCTCTACAAGTATAACTGATTAATTACAGTAATAGATATCAAAACCATCCCATTTTCTTTATTCAACAATGGTTTACGTTGCTGGTATTTGTAGAAACACTTGACGAATATTTTTAGTGTTCTGCTGATAGAGTGTTTTTTTTTCAAAAATAAAATTAAGCTTTATACTTTTTGCTACACAATCATAAAATCAAATAAAAGCACTTGAAGCATTTCAATGTTTCCAGCTCTAACACTTTCCGAGTAGCAAAAACTCGTTAATAAAGTATTTATGGTAAATTAATTATAATTATGAAAACTATCTGGGGTTTAATTGACTATATGTGTACTTATGAACTTTAACTTATGTGTCGTTGTCGCTTTCATCAACCCTTACAAAAAAACCAGAAAGACCCTACTGCAATATCGTCAAATGCTTACTTGATTTTGAAAGAGATGGTAGGATCATATTAAATGTACAAACGGTTTTTGAAAGTGAATAAATGACAATATATCAATGGGTAATGCACTTATATCAAAACATGCAAATACCATCATGTAGCACCCTTGATAAATACCTTATTTTCGTATTTAACATGAGGATCTTTAATATGATCAGTTACATTTCATATATATCAAAAAACAACATGGTAAGCACTCCTCACAGAGGCAACGTGCTACAAAAGAATGGCAGCGAATGAAAGCGACGAGTGGAGATTAAAAGGGACCACGTGCTCTCCTTTATTTATATACCATTGCTCGCTCGCTTCAAAAACACAAGAAGAAGCTCTCATCACGTGCTAATACAAGGCAATCTTATGTTTTTGTTTTTCAAGAACAAAGAAAAAAAAAAACATTTTTTTCTCCCTTTCTTTCTTCATTATTTGATGATTTTTACCATTATTCAAGATTTTGCATCTTTCTTTTGTCTAGATTCATAAAACCTTTCTTCTCTATTGAAGAAAAAGAACCAAAAAATATATAATCGCATTGCATTTTCTTGTTTCCCCCCCAAAAAATTAATTTAACAGCAACAAAAAGAGGTAAAACCAGCAAGCCAATATTTGCCGATGGTGACGTTAACATAGTTGTCACTTTCTATAGAAACATGTCTCGACACAGCTCACCACTTGGAAGAATGATTTCAGTCATTGAATGTCCTAATTCGTCGTTACGCTTTTTGATATTGGATTGTCCCACTGAATCAACCTTGGATTTCTACATGGAAGAATTTATGCGTCGCCATGTTGTCGCCGTTGTGCGCTGCTGCCAGCCCACTTACAGCACTGCCCGCTTGAACGAGGAAAATATTCAGGTTTTGGATTTACCCTTTAAAGATGGAGGAGTGGTAAGGCAATAAAAGAGAGAGAAAAGGGTGCTTTCTGATAACTAAAAAAATAAAATAAACAGCCTCCACCCCAAGTGGTAAGAGAGTGGTTAGATTTGATTGAAACAAACAAAGAGGCGGCGGATCATGCGGTGGATCAAGGCACACCAGCACCCGCCATTGCTGTCCACTGTGTTGCGGGCTTGGGCAGAGCACCTGTGCTTGTTGCCATTGCATTGATTGAAATGGGGATGAAACCCTTGGATACCATCGAGTTTATTAGAGGAAAACGACGAGGCGCTTTTAATAAACCACAAATTGCTTATCTTGTAAAGTATATATAGAATTAACCAACATTTTTGCTAACACGTTTTTGTATAGGACACTTATAAACGTAGCTGGAAACCCAAATCTTCGTCGTCCAACTATTCCCTTCGATCTTCCCTTAGTCGCATGTTCAAATTAGGTAGCAAGACACCCACCCCTACCCAAAGCCCAAGCCCTCCTCTTTCTCAGACATGAATCCTTGGCCTCCTGCTCCGAATATCCAGTTTTGTATCACTATTCATCAACGTATCACCATCAAAACCACCATTAATATTAGACTTATTGTTATTAAAAAGGAAGATTTTTTATTTATTTACTGTGGAAAAGGGGGGTAAGAGAGAGGATGTGTGTGTGTAAATGGGGGGTTTTTTTTTCATATTCTTTCTTTGTTTTCCATATGTGTATATACATGTATGCATGAGTAAGTATTACGGTGAGGATGTCAGTGGGTTGATTTTAATATGCTGAATGTCACTGCGACAAAGTGGACTAAAAAAAAGCAAAATGATTGGAATGACATCACTTGTTTGTTCAAATAGAGATATTTACCATTGAATGATGAGTTTACTGCACGCATGACCGAATTCTTTATGGTGACAAGGAAGCAGCATGGCATTTTTAGGCTCTGAAAAGCACAAAATACACAAATCATCATTATCATGATCCACCTTTAGCGAGCCTGTTTCACTTGGTCGTTTTATCGGTTTTAATTGAACATTGGATCTCCTCTCATAATACCAGGGACGGGTACCAAAATTGACTTGGATATGTTGCAAGGTGGAGAGGCTGAATGAGGGGTATAATCCTTCTAATCGTCTGTTGTATTTAAAGTGCGCGACTTGCTGTCCATTTATAAAAAAGGAACAGATGCGTTTATCCGCATCAAGAAAACTACCAATCACATCGCCTGGTTGGCACCGAATGTGCTTCGATTTTGAGGGGTAAGTCACTTCACCTGCACACTTTTATCAGTATTATTATTAGTTTGTGTGTATTTCTACCTTTTCTTTTATTTATTTTACCCAAATGGCTGATCTATACGTATCAAATCCAAATCCATACTATAAAACCACCTTGTTACACCTTGTTATGTATTCAGCAATAATATTATGGCTTACTGGATCATCACCAACTCCATATCCTAATTCGGGCTGGAATTTACTCTGAAAGGTAGACCAGCCAATATGTACAATGCCACTTGTGAAGATCAACGTTTCAAAATACCATTTTCCTGAAAAGACACAAGCAGTGGCGCGAATGGATTCAAAGTAAGACTGATCATTTCTCATCTATGATAGTAAAACATGAGTATCAGAGTAAGAAGGAGATAAAAAGTGATGAAAATACAATATCAACTTACCGCTAAGCAATCCCTACTTAATTTGCAGTGACTGGTTCCTGTCAATTTGTCCAAAATGACATTGGATTCTAACGTTTGGTCCTGCCAAATGTTTAATAATAAATCATATCGTTGTATCATGACACATTGGATTATAGATTTATTATTTATTTACCATTAAAACGCCTTCTCTTTCTTCCATTTCCTTTTTTCCTAACCAAAGAAAACAATTAGTAAATTTTTTTTTTAGCAAATGATGATGCCACCAACCAAAAGTGTGATCAGATGACCATTTCGCACAAAGCTCCAATTGATTCCAATCAGATGATATTTCCATTGTGCATTTTTTTTGACGTTTGAAAAGCCCCCAATCTAATAAAGATTTCCTCCTTTGTGTCTGTCTTTGCTCGCATTCTTGAATGATGCCTGATAAACCAGTCTTTATGTTGAGAGGGTGTGATAAAATAGCATTTTTAATCGAACCTATAGAATAATGAATATGTATATCTAAATTAATCAATTATGTATCAATTTACCTGTCATGGCAAAACCATCCAATGCAAGCAAAGCATAAACCCTAATGCTATTGTTATCATGGAATAATGCCGACTTGATCAAAAATGTACACAATGCTTCTGTAAACATGACTTCGGATAAATAACCAGAGAAACGCTGACTGAAAAGTATCAAGACAATCATGCTATTCACAGTTGCTTTCTCTGTCTTTACGATATGTTCAATGATTGTGCTAAGCGTCGATTGACTCGGTAAATCGGATTTTTCAATCACATGCTTCAAGAAGCTTAATGAGATGGCGCACGAAGAATCCAAATGATTTAAGATTGTCAAGAAAAAGCTAATGTAACCATTTTCTAATTTTTTTTTGTTGATGCATCATTTATTATTGTTGTCTTTTTGCTTGTAATATCTACTATCTCACCTTGATTTATAATAGAAAATAAATCCTCTAGTGCTTTTACTAAGGAACGTTCATGCTCTTTACTAATTGAATAGGAGAAATCTTTTGCCAATGAAATAATTTGCTTCCAAATAAGTTGAATAACTTTATGCATGATTGTTATAATTGAAAGAAAAGAAAGAAAGCGAAAAAAAAAAACAAAAAAAAAAATACCAGTCAATTTATAAAAATAACTAAATCTTTCATGTTGTTTAAAAAATATATTATTGACAACAACAGCCATCGAACAAAAAGAAAATACTAGGGGGTTATTTTTTAATACAACTCCAGCAGTTACTGGAATGCAAAGGGGGTGAAGAGCTAATTTTTTTATACAGGATTAAATGCCAACAAATTGTGGTTATCTGAAAAACTTCTGTGTTGTGAAAACGTCAAGGCATTCTTTGTAGCAGCCTCTCGAATGGCATCATAGACTTCCTTGGCTGTTTTGTAGTCGTTTTTCGACATGAGATTGGCGGCTATACCTGCAACATGAGGCGAGGCCATGCTGGTGCCGTCCATGGCACGAGAGGCATCCTTGCTACCCACATAGGCGCTCATGATGTTGGATCCAGGAGCATAGATACTGACACAGACACCGACATCCGAATAGCCAGGCACATTATCATCACTATCGGCTGCACCCACTGAAAACACATTCTGGTTGGACGAGGGCGAGAAGCGACACGCATCCACACCCAGGTTACCGGCAGATGCAAAAACGGGAATGTTTTTTTCGAGCACAAGCTGATTGAGTGCTTCGTCCACCATCTTGGATTTGGGGCCACTCAATGATAGATTCACGATACTTTTACCGGGTTTTGCATTCTTTATGACATGTTCCAGGCCTAAAGGGTAAGGTTAGCGTTTTTTTATTTAAATTTCTTATTTTTCCATACCTTTCAATAATGTCGATGTCGAACCTTCACCTGATTTATTTAGAATTTTAACTGCATGAACCTGAGCGCTCTTTGCAACACCATATTCCAATCCGATGATTTTGGCTGACACGTGTGTTCCTACAAAGTTTTTTTATATTAAAAAAAAAAAAATAGAAAATTCGAAATGACGTCATGGTTACCATGACCACCACTGTCTACGCCATCTTCGCCTTTGATAAGGTTTGCAACGACCTTGGCACGGCCACCAAAGTCGACATGCTCAGAAAAAACGCCCGTGTCCAGCACATAAACGTCAATACCAGCTCTATATATTGATAAGTCTCGGTGAATAATGTGCCCTTTTTTAAACTTACCCTGCATTGGGATCCACCGGATAGTCTGTATCACTCGCAGACGTCTTTTCATGCTGATGGATACGGAAAAGGCCCCAATTAGACGCCCTTTTTTGGATCACCGCACTTGGCACAGTGGCATCGACCTTGTAAACCTGATTTGGCTCAACATAATCAACGTTGGCATTCTGACTCAGAAACTCTAAAAACGCTTCATCTTTAAAGATACCGGACACGGTGGTAAATTTGGAGCTAAACTCGAACGTTTCCAATGCCATCAGACCAGCTGCGGAATAGGCATCTTCTAGCTTGACATTGTGTACCTTGTTGAGGTACGTACGATGCTGGGACATGACGAGTTTCTTTACTGTCACTTTGAGATTAGGCCCCCATAGAATAAGATATAAAAAATTCATGCAAAATACCTTTCTCTGTTGAAACTGAATGTTTGAATTTAATAATATGCGTTGGTGTATCTTGTGCCAAGGTAACGCCAATCAATGCAAGAAGACCAAATCGCAAAATACCCACCATTTTAAGCTTTTTTGTTTTTTGATTTAATGAGGGAAAACGTTGATTTTTCTTCTTTTTCGTTTTAAAAAAAAACCAGAAAACGTTTGAATTGTTCTTTATATTCACTTTTTTTTTTTATTTTATCTTTCTTGGGGACCCCTTTTTATCCATATTGTTTATTCCCTTTTATCAATCGAGGATGAAATAAAAAAGGATGGAATAAACAAAAAGAATCGGAATACCAATTTAAGATTTTTCGAAACCTGGATTGGGCCCAGGCTTGTGTATGATTTTGGAAAAAAGAAAACTTTATTTTTCATATTCTCTTTTTTAGCTTTTTCTTTTTCCCTTGCTTCTCTTCTCTCTCTTTATTCTTTTTGAGTTTGAATATACATTTTCTCATCTATAAAAACGTATGTAATTTCCCCATTCTTTTTCTTCTTCTTCTTTCCAAATCAATGTCTTTTTATTATTCTTATACACCAACACAACTTGTACAAACACCAGATAGCGAACCATTAGATGAACGATGGGATATCTTGGATGACGCGCATACAAAATCAACTTTATTTGAACGATGCAACACTTTTATTAAATATCAAGAGTATCATCATGATGCAAAAGATGATGAAATGAACCATCAAGTAATGTATATCATCGGCAAAAGGGGCAGTTTATACATATTACTAAAACTTCTTTTTTTTTAGTCTTCTCCCCTTTCTCATAATATATCACCGGATGTGATATCAACCTATTTCAGAGAGGAGATGGAAAACTCTGAAATCCCAAAAATCATTATTGAAGAACTGGAAAACGATTATTTTACCAGTGACATGGAACAAGAAAACACCAGCGATGATGACGATGATGATGTTAGTGATGAAACCATCCCCCTTGAACAAGCCCCTCCTCCTTCAGATGATGTCAAGTATACAGCGCCCGCAAGTCTTTTGGAGTACCATCAAAGCCTGGTTCACTATTATGAATGCATCATGAAACAAACCTATGATAATGAATTGGTAGAAAGCATCCATAGCTTGTCAATTCTATAATATTACTTTCCCCTTTTTTTTTCTCTGTATATTATTATTTCTTACTGTACCATAACACCCTCCCAATATTTATTATATATGTATATAATGACACGCGTACATATGCCAAGAGAAAGAAATATTGCTTATACCTTTTCTCTCTCTTATACACCCGTTTTTTTAGGGGACAATAAAATAGCTGCCTTTTGCTTTTTTTTTTAAAAAAAAATCCCTTTGTCTTACATGAAAAATGACTGTTTGCATGAAATCCCAAAAAAAAAAAAGAAAAACTCGATTAAAAACCTTTCCATTCATGTGGCATCGATGGTTTAAAGTATTTAATTAAAAAAAAAATCCAATCAACGATGCCGATCAGCTAGGACTAAACTTTAATATTATGGGTTGACGGTCGTGCTTTTCTGGTGTGATGTTGGGTATAGTAAAGAGTTGTCTTCATTCATTTGTTTTGTTACATATAATTCCGCCTTGGCCAGACTCAACTCTGTTTGAAGTTTCGAAATCAGCTCCTTCTGTTGCTCCACTTGGGCCTCCAATAATTGGATGCGTTTATCCTTGTCGTCTTTCTTCACCTCTGGCGAGGGTGGCTCTTCATGGACGGGTGGCGATACTGAATTGGAGGTTAGAATCAAGCGTGTCAACTGGTCAATGCGATCCTTCAGAGCGCTGCGCACACTTCCCATCTGTCGCAGCTGCTGTTCGTGATCCAAACGCTCCGCTGCCAATACCGACTGCGACTGTTCCTTTTCTTTTTGCAATCGATCGGTCGTCAGTTCGAGCTTGGACCTTAGATCCTGGATCTCGCCACGGTATTTTTGGAGAAGCGCCTTGTCATCCACAACAAGGTCGTTTTTGGCGTGCACCACAATCTTCTTGACGCGGGATGCGAATTTAAGTGTGTTGACGGATTCTTCGGCGGTGGCGAGAGAAGGACTGATGGTACAAATGACAGCGACTTTGGCGCGTCCAGAAAGGGAGGTTTGTAATATTCGGGTCAGTTTCGAATCGCGATAGGGAATGTGACCTTGTGATTTTTCTGTAAGTTTTGAAATGACTGTACCAAGAGTTAATAAACTAGTTTTGCGCGTATAAAAATAGGTTAGTGATCATTTCAAGTAAAAAACGAGTATATAGAAAAAACCTTTTATTGATATAAGAGCCTTCTTTGCGTCGATTCTCATCAGAAACAGCCTTTTCGGAACCGGCCAAATCGATCAAGTTCTAAC
>VCJM01000870.1:3873-17496 GCA_024139495.1 Backusella sp. ASU-2019c | reverse complement strand
TTAAAGGTAAAAAAAAAAAAAAGAGAAAAAAGGAGCCAACACAAGTCGACTAAACCATGATAAAAAGACGGCTGTAGACACTTGGGCAGCCACCTATCAACTCGACTTGAAACAACCTTTGGCTGCGTTTCTATGGTTAAACACAGAACCCTCGGTAAATAGAAGACTATTTCATTATTGTTATAAAATACTAACATACAATAGTATCAATTTGAAAATGGAGTGTTGAACCGAAAAAAAGCATTTGGACCGCGCAATCCGTACGGCCACCTGTGTTTTTTAACCGTGACGGTGCATGGACAAATACAGGTACACTACCAGCGCAGTGGGAACCTGTTCTCCACGTTTGCGACCATGATTCCAAAAACGGCCGGCCGACGCGAGATCAATCGGGGCGATGTGGGCTGCTTTGGCATGTCGTTGGCGGGCGTGGATGACTGGCAGCGTATCTCACATGCCACCATTGCGTTCAATAAGCAGGGCGACATCCATCTCGCCACCCATTACGCGTCGTCGCAGCCTAAATCGATCTTTGTTTATAGACTTGATATAAAATTCCCATCGAATCGAGAAGGAGGTAAATGGATGTTGCGGTTATTGATATCATTATTTTTAATCTCTCTTCTGGTAGCGATTCAATGTTTACCGGTAACTCATATGCGCATAAACTTGCCTGATATAGCCAATTCAAGTCGAGTCACCCAATTATTGCTTGCGCCAAATGCAGATCAAATGATGGAACTTGTTATTGGCTTGGGTGGTAAAGAAGTTGGGCTACATCAAGACATGATAGGAAATACTAATAACCTATTTCTCAGATCACAATGACGACAATGGCTTCAGTAGCTTTGTAGGGAAATGGCGCTTGGATAAAGTGAAGCAGTCGGTGGATAGCAATTTTGGTAATCTTTCAACGGAACGTACAGTGAGTGTGAGATTATAAATCATGATGTATTTATATATTGATCCCCCCCTTCTTCAAGGCGCTTGTTTATGTAAATGGAACAGTCATCAAGGACAAGTTTGTCACTTGTTTGGAAACCAGCAGTACGGGCGAATTGATCGTTGGTTTGTCGGATGGAGGCATTCATATCAAGTCAAGTGAACAGTGAGTGTTTTGTAGATACATTGTGTGTGTATAATATATTGATGGTATCAATAATAATAATAGAGATGGTCTAATAAACAGTCGCATGTTGGACGAATCCATTGGTTCCTACTATTGGCAAGCATTTGAACCAAACGAGTCTCGAGATGCAGTTGCTGATGTGATACTTTCATGCAACGAAACTCACATCATTGCAATATTATCGTCAGGAAAACTTTGCATCACAAGAATAACCGAAGATGACTTTACAGACCATCAAAGTAAGTTGATTGGGTTATACCAAGCTTGGTGGTATCAAGTTGATCTCATTCATTTATAAAACACAGTAACACTCTTGAACCAAAGCCTGCAATGCACCATCTTCAATGAAATAGATCCACTCGATTTGATATCAGAACTTGCCAGGGCAAGTCAGGACGAGAAATTCAAAGGTAATAAAAAAGAGAGAAAAAAGAGAGACGAATGGCTGATGTAATTGTGATTTAGATATACCAGATAAAATAATGAACGATGTACTATTAAACTACGAAATATACTATAGTCAAGGCAGACAAAACACAACCAAACTCGAGCGCCATTTACCTATAGAAGAATGGAGCCTTGCCCAACTCACAAGGGCGTACGGCTTGGCTCTTTCTGTTTATAAGCGATTACCCAATAAACAAATACACAGCATCAATTTATCACGGGCCATTCAATTACCTGTTATACTGGAGTGCTTTGTCGGTAGCTGCACATCGAATTATGCAGATATTGTGAATGTACTGGAAAAGAACGCCACCGATATAAAGTTGGAATTTAATGCAGGTAAAGATGGAAATAAAAAAGAGGAGAAGATCGTGTATTGACACTATATATTAGATAGTTTATGGTCATTGGTATCATTAGCTAGTTGGAGTTTTGATTATTTACGATGGATATTACGTGAATGGAATATGCTATTTAACCGCATCAGACCACACAACTCTAGTAAGCTAAAAATAATACACGACGAACGTATATAACAGAACTAACCAACATCATTAGAACATAATGACATTTCAAATATACCAGTACATGCTGCTTTACTGATACACAAAGACAGTCGAGTCACATTACGCAAGATACTCATCATGACACAGCACTTCATACGTTATACATCATTGGCAAACTATCAATTAAGTCATATTCGAGAATCACAGCCCTTGCTTCAAAAATATGTGGCCACATTAACAGATGAACCTGTTAGCAGGGATGACGCAATTCAGTTCTTGAATGCGCTGGATAACGGTATCGATGATGAAACAACCTTAGTGGAGAATCGATGGGCTGCTTTATTGAAATCAACACTTCAAGGTTATTCGATTGAAAAAATCAAATCCATCACAACTGAGTTTAAGGAAAGATGTGCAAAGCCTGCCATCTACTTGGATCAATTACCCCCTTATAACTATGATGTTATTCGTAAAAGACGACTTGCTAGTGGTTTCATGACAAGAAAGTGTATTAGGTAAAACTTTCTATTTGATGTCTTTTATAATATCACTAACAAATTTCAAAACCATAGATGTCATGAAAAGGTACTACCGTTACATACACATGCAGATGCCTCTGATCCTTGCTCATCCGCTCAATGGTACCAGTCTCTAGGTAGACGCTGTATTTGTGGTGGCATATTCAGTCTATAAATGACATTCTTTTTTTTTTTTTTTTAATAAAAAGACTCATTACCCTTTTTTAATAATTTATAGAAATGCTTTATTTTTTATATATCTAATGATTGGATGGATGATCCAACAAGTTAAAAAGCAAGCTTTGTGCAGGCGATCCCGGTAACTGTAAAGGAGAACCGTCCCTTGAGGATCGTTTCTGATAATCATAAATGTAAGATGGGGTGCCAAGCTCGCTTGGTGCCATGATGAGAGACGAGACTTGCCCCGTCGATGCTTGCTGCTGGGTAGCGGAGCTATTGAGGCTATCGAAATAGGCATTCCATTCATCCATGTCAAACGAAGAGGGGACGCCCCAAAAGGCCGTGCCCAGCGGATCAAATTGTTGCTGGGAAGAAACAGGGATGATCTCGGGTGCCGCAAACGGATCTACCGTTGGTTTGATGGTATTGAAACCAGACGATGGCATGTTTGAGGACGACGACGTGGATGAGTTTGACGAAAAGTGTAATTCTTGATGCTCGACGGGCATATTTTGAGGCGTTGTTGATGACGATGATGCTAAATCATTACCAGGATTAAATTGGGAATATGGAGTGTTACTATTATACGATGGCTGTTCTTGCTGATGAAAAGGTTGATATAAAACTCTTGATGGACCTCTTTCATCATCCTCGATTTCCGGTGAGTTTGGAACGGCAATGGATGGAGGAGGACTTCTTCGTTGTGTCCTTCTCGGAACATACTCATCACATTCCAAATTGATATCACGCAAACCGGCCAATTCGCCAAGAATGTTGCAGCCTCGAGCGGCATTCAGCCAAGTCATTTCCAGCTCATCCAATGCACGCATTGCTCTATTGATCAGAATCTTTGCATCAAACGTACGTCTGGGATCATCTGACGACGCTAGCTTTATAAATATAATACCGGCTGTAAAGATGAAATAGACGGCAAAGTTGTATGCATTTCTTAGATGGTTCTCTCTCAGCATGTTGACGGCAATGTCTAGAATGGAGCAAGCGGCCGACTCGCAAATCTTGTAGGAGGGTAAGGACGATGACAGATGGGTTTGTGTTGGGCCTGGAATAAATGATCTGTGTAACAGTATCACCGTTGTATGGTACAGCATATGAAGTTGGCAAATCGATAGTGGTGGATCAGGCGTCTCTTCTCCATTCTGTGTATTGGGCGGCTGGTATTCCAGCGAAGGTGGTAGGTTCTTTTGCCACTGAATAAGCTGTCTATGTAGCGTGGTCAAGATGTGGTCAATATGCTGTGAAGTCGAATGCTGTTTGGCCTTTGCATAGTAGATATTCTTCAATACATTACCCAATATGTCGCAGATTTTGATGAGATTGGTGAATGTTTCGAGCAAACTGGCAGGCTCTCGTTTTGATTGTGTATTGAGTGGATAGATCTTTTCATCGTCATCTACAGATGGAAAAGGGACGTCACAGTCACGTTCCTCAAAGGTTGCTGAGCGACCGTAGCTCGCACTTGTTAATCGATCCACCACAAAACAGCACCAAAACACTCGCTTTCGTCGCTCACGTCTTTCTGGTGAGATGTTCCAATGATCGCAATTTCTATTTAATCCAAGATCTTGGGCCATTCTAAACGCCTATTTTTTTTTAATAGGATGAATCATAAGATTAAAAAAAAAAAATCGTTAATCTAAAAAAAATGCGGAAAAAACAGGGAAAAAGGGAAAAGATTACCCGCTTACCATTCCACTGTACAACCAAGCGCGTGCTGCTTTCATCACACCCATTTGATGGCTTGCCATTAGTATCAAAGCCTGCACAGTCGATATCTTTGGCGTATCGTAATAGCCATCCAAAAGCCGTTTTGCTCTTTCAAAAAAGACATCGCCTGCGGTGTCGGGCGAGGCGGGATCAGAGCGCACTCGGATATCAGACGACATTCTTGACGCCAGGGCATAAATCGCATTGAGTAACAGAGGCGAGACTGTCTCAAACGGGGTAAACGAGAGCACGAGGTGGCGTTTATAAAAAAGAGGCAGAAACGGATAGAAATGTGTAAAGTAAACCTCAAGCAAGTGATCCGAGAGGTCCTTGGGAGGCAATGCAAACAAATCCGTCATGTCCTTGCTTTTCATTCTTGAATCGATTTTGTGTTTGTAGCCTGAAAAGTGGAAAATACCGTTTTGGTATGTTCGACTGCTCTGTAAATAATAGAAGCCAGATGATCTGCCCAAGTAGCGTAAGTGGCCCGTTTCATCCATGGATAACTGGCCCGTGTTGTCGTCCACCGATTCTGCGGCGGGACTATTCGGTGTTGATTCTGAATACTGTGGATGCGACGGACTATTAAACAGCTCGGGAGACAGCAGGGAATCTGCTGATGATTCTCGCTGCGAGTGCTCTGCTGATAGAACAAGGCTTTGCGGTCGTTTGCGTCTTCTTCGTTGTGGCCGACCGTTAATCTGCTCTCCTGTTGACGTTTCCAACGGTGCACTCAATTCTCGTATAAGCGCTTTTGTTTCGGGGTCGTCTATTGAATTGATCAGATTGCTGTCGACCATTCGGTTGAAATAGCCTTCGAGTTTACCAAGACGGTTTTCGATGGCTTCGATATAGCCTCTTGGTGGTCCTCGCTGTTGTTTTCATCCATTTCAAATGTTATTGAATCAAATTGAGTTAGTTTACTCATGTATTACTTAAGCTACTCTTCAATTAATCACCTTTTTGGTTGTATCTTTATATGTACACTCGAGATTCATACTTTGACAATTGCCACAAATGGGCGAGTCGCCATCGCACTTGACCTTCTTCTTTCTACATGAATCACTTACAAGTCATATTCTTGTTAATGTTTTTTTTTATATATCTTGTGTCATGAATAAGTTGGTAACATACCATGCTCGACTCACTCTTTGTTTTTTCGATGCTTCGTCGCCGCTCATCGACATTTTTTAAACTTGATTGAAGGATAATGTAAGGAAAGAGTAAAAGAAACTGAGTTTTTTTTTTCTCTCTTTTGTAATCAAATTAAATACTTTTTGTCTCAATGATTAAAAAAGGAAAAAGGGAATCAGCCAATCAAACTGAATGAGCCGAGATCGATCAATATTTTAGAAATGATAAACAAGCACGCGTAGATTCTAATGGTTAGTGTCTCTCATATGTGAGTATAATATTTATAATTCACTGTACTAACCTTGTTTCTTTCCATTAGCTTTCTCTGACACTAATATTGTTGTACCAATTGACCAAAGTTCTTTCCTGCTTAAACCACTTACTTCGCCATTTTGACTAAATCTAATTTCACTTTTGACCAATTGGTTTGTCACTTGCGCAAACCCTTACCGAAAAACCAGTAGATACGATTATGATTAAAATATGTAATAATAAGAATAATTCATTTATTTATAATATATATATATTTATATTTTATATCTATATAAAGTGGAAGAGGAAGATGGTAATAGAAGAAAGGGAGGCTTGGCTTAAGCATGATTTTTTTTTGGAATGTTTTTTTCTTTTTTCTTTTTGTCTTCATAACATAATGTCATATATATAATAAAAAATAGAGAAAAAGAAGAAGAAAAAAAAGTGGAAAGGGAAAAAGGGGGATATATAAAGTACATATAAATATATAATATTTTTTTTTTTTTTACTTATCAGCAATAACGGGTGGACTTTGTTCTAATTGTTGAATCAAAGTTGTTAAGCGTCGAAGACGTTTTAGGTTAAGCCAAGCTGGTAAGTAAGCCTCGGATTTTGTTTCTCTTGGAAGAGGCACCTCAAATGGATTTGTTGTGTTTTCAATCGAGACAGAGTCGAGCAATAGAACATCACTCTTGTCACCGCTTACCACATGAGATGCAACTGCCTTGAGAATCTCAGGCTTGACGGGGTTCTCATAATCGGCAATATGGTATTGAGAGATGAGTTTTTGGATTTGAGTGGGTGATAAGATCCAACAGACATCGTAAATGTTTTCAATGTCTTCCAAAGTGGCCTTCTTGAATTGGAGCAACTTGGTAGTTTGCATCAAGTGCTCTAATTGTAAAGCACCTTCAGGAATGTCATGACTTTTGCACCATTCTTCAATACGTGTGATATTATATTGAATTTGCATAGCTACATCATAGAAACACATATATTAGTACATCTCTTTATATCCATTGAAAAAAAAAAAAAGAAAATTACCTCTCTTCCAAGAACAAAAGTTCTTTCTCATAAGCAAATCATTGAATGCAGACACACCAATAAGCTTAAGAAGCTCAGTGAGTGCCTGTGTAGCAACGGTCTGTTCAATATAATAGCACTTCATTGTTCTCCAAATCTTATTCAAAAAGTTCAACAAGTCATCCATCGAGTAACTTGGCTGAGAGGAACCAATCAAGATCTTGTTGAAGAATCTACCAGAATCACTTGTAATAAAACCAGGCAAGGACTGACCCTCCACTACGGCAGGTACCACCATCTTGCTCAAATGCTTCTTGATCTCCTTCATCCATGCATGGAAGATGTTATCTTCAAGACACTGCATCTCAAACTTGATGGTTTCCATAAGCTTGGCAAAATCGTGACGTCCAATCGCCTTGCGCTTGTCGTGATATAATTCTTCATCAATTTCTTGATGGGCAAGACAGATGAGTGATAAAAGTTCGTGGACATTGGTGAGCCAGAAAGTACATGGTACAACAGCATCTTCATCAGTGAAACTCTATATAAAAGGTATTAGAAAACCTACCAAAACGCTTTTCTTTTCTTTTTTTTTTTTTTTACCAAAAATTGTTTCTGAATGGTATCCATGACATTAAACAAAAGTCTTTCTGATTCTTGAATATAACCCAAGTGCCACATTTCGTTTACACAGACACTGATGGTATGAGCAGGGAAGAGAATTTCCTTTCTGGAGGGTGGGTTCTGAAGACTAGGAAGTGGCATCTTTACAGATCTAATAAGACCTTGAAGAATTTCTTCTTGTAAAGCATCTTCATCACGTAACAAAGTATGAACCTAATTTATATAGATATAAACAAATCATTCCACTTTTTTTTTCGTATTCATTCATTTACCTCTTCCTCAGGGCTTTCATCAATAGCACCGGCCAATCCACCCGTCTTGGAGCCCATAATAGCGCCAACATTATCAATAGAAGTGGGTCTAGGGTTCTTGCTAAGGTTTTCAGCCTGTCTGATATTCTCAATCGATGTCTTGAGTCTGTTATTGAGCATATCAGCCGAGCTATTACGGCGTGGTTTTCTAGCTGTGGGTACGGGAGAACTAGCGGGTGGGGGTGCTGGAGCGGTGGGGTGCAAGGCAGGTGATCGGCTGCGATGATGAGATCTTGGTTCTGCAGAAAGATCCAGTGTTCTGTTAGGTGATGGTGAAACATTTCGCATGCCTGGTGCTGGTGAGAGCGTACGGAGGGCGTTGGAGGAGCTTTGCCGACGGGGCATATGCAATGCTTGAGACAGCTGGGTTTTGAGTGCGGCCAATTGGCTGCGAAGTTCGGCCACCTCGGCTTCGTCAGTGGCATTTTTGGCACGTTCGTCAGCTTCCTTGAGCGATACCTTGAGCTTCTCATTCTCTTCAGTTTGGGTTTGGAGTTGGGTCTTAAGTTGAGTCATCTCACGGTCCTGGCTCTTGACCTTGTCAGTGGCACTGCGATGCTCGCTGGTGAGCGTGTTCAAGTCGGTTTGAAGTTTATCAAACTGGTCTTGAGGAACAGTGGGCTCTGCAAGTCTCTCTTCCAAGTTTTTGATTTTGCGTTCTGATTTTTCATGCTTGTCAACCCAGGTACGGATCTGTGCTTCAAGCTGAATAGCGCGGTCGTTGGCGTGTTTTTTCTCTTCGCGAACACTTGTCAATGATTGAGTAAGTTCAACAACCTTGTTTTCAAGGGCATAAGATACTTCCTTGAAGTGACTGACAGAACGTGCCTCTTGACGAAGGCCAAGGAGTTGCTTGCGTGCAATATTGCGACGGATGCAAGATTGGATATAGATAATCATCTCTCTCTGTTCCTTGTAGTGCTTGCGAGCGAACCAGCCACGGACCAGTTTCTGAATAATAGTAGCAGCATGGTTTTCGCGAAGTGCCACAAAGTTGCGTCTGGCCAAATAACCACGAGAAGCGGTTTGTACCTTGAGAATGAATTGTTGCTTTGCAATGAATTGCTTTCTTGCAGTAAATCTGCGCCACTGAGTTTGAATAAGAGTAGCAGCCTTTTCTTCCTTGAGGGTTTGGAATTGGGCAAGTGCAATCCTGCGTCTTGCGACACATTGGATTTGAATGGCTAATTCCTTCATACGCACATAACGGCTGCGGTAAACAAAACGACGCATATGCTTTTGTAAGAGAATGGCACATTCATTATATCTATCTGATCTTAATTTCTCCAAATAAGCAAGCTATCATATAGAGAAATCATTTAGTACAAGGAATAATAAGAGATGGTGATCTTTTTTTTTTCCTACCTGTCCTGCACGGAAGAAGATCTTTGTTGTACCAACTTGGAACTTATCTTCATCCTTTATAGAAGACTGCAAAATAACCGAACAAAGTTCTCTTACATCTGGTCTCATAGCAGGATCCCAGTGTTTGGAAGACACAAGAGCAAAGTAGCGATCAGCAAATTCTTCAAAAGTCCATCTGGATGGGTAACCGGCACAACTGATACGGATAGTTTCAAGAACACCACATGCACGAAGCTGGGCTAAAACCATGCTTGGATCAAATTCCCATGCTACCTTGGCTTCATTGGGTTTGATACAACGGATATAGTGAACATTGGTACCGCCAATAGTGTCCATCAAGTTAATAAGAGACAACTAAGAAAGAAGGATGAGTTTTTTTTTTCAAAAATCCTGTACACAAACGCATAGTTTACCTTGAAAATAGAACCTAAAGTGGGCTTTCTAGCAATCATACTCATTCTCTTATTATTTTCGGGCTATAATATCAACAGTTTAAATAACACATCTCCACAATAAATAAACCACACTTACTATAGGATTAGGATTATTAGCAGCTGCCTTTTCCAACACTTCCTTCAAAAAGTCAAATTCAGATCCCTGCAATAAAGAAAGATGCTCATCTGGTACAGTATCCTTATTCTTATCGATAAAACTCTCTGCTTCATACTGAACATCCAAGGCATAATGGGCGATTGTGAATGCATTATTAGAGAAACGAGGTTTCTTAAAGTATTGCTTGAAGTTGGGACCTTCAAAGTTTTGGTAGAGCTTTTGAATAAAGCCTTGATCGGATCCAGAGGGCAAACGTGATTCTTCATCCAAAAGTGACAAGATACCCAACTTGCCTTCAATCAATTCAATACACTTTTGATTATCACTAAACTCGATGAATGTCCAGTTGATCTTTTCGCGAACATATTCCTCTTGTTCCAATTTGAAAACATGTTGATTAAACTATAAAAACAAATCCACAGGTTAATATATGCATACAGATTACAGCCCATAAATTCCCTCAGCCCTCATCATCACTCCCCCCCCCATTTTCATTATCTTTACCTGTTGTTGAAGCTTTTCGTTAGCATAGTTGATACAAAACTGTTCAAAAGAGTTCTTCTTGAAATGTTCAAAACCATAAATATCAAGAACACCAATAAAGTTGGAGACACTGGCAATATCAGGGCATGACAGACTCTCGTTTGTGACACTGACCAACCACTCAAAGAGGTTAGCATAGACATACTTTGCAACGGAATCCTTGACAACGTGTGCCTGAGCAGGACTCAAGTTTGTAACAATCTTTTCTGAACGAGTAGTAATCTGCTTTCGCACAATCCATTTTCTGAAATCAGCCGTCTTGATACCCAACAAACGAGTAGCGGTGAGAAGGGCAGTGTCGGTCTCGGAAAGCATGGCATCACCACGACCTGTAATGTTGATGTTACCCAAGTGAAGCAGAGCAGCCAAAAGTCTAAAGATCTTCCACTGGAGCTGAACGGATAAACCGATGGTAGAAAGTGCACGTTGGGTAGTCTCAAACTCAGCTGCATCGTCTACGCCGGGGATCACGCCAGTACCGCTTTGGTTAAGATAGTGGAATTGGGTAAAATCACCCAACTCAAACTCCTTCTTTTCTGATAATGGGATACCTGCACAAAGCTGTATAATAAAAAAAAAAGGGGGGGGACGGTGTAAGTCATATGTTTGCAAAGTTTTGGGCAATTTGTTTTGTATTACCTGATAAAAGATGTGATAATTTCTTTCAGTTTCAGGTTGATAAATCAAACGTGAACGCTCCAACAAATAAGTTCTGATCTTGGCACCCACAATATTTGCCCTGTCATCAAATTGAATCTCGATGTATTTACCAAATCGAGAAGAGTTGTCGTTTCTTGTTGTTTTGGCGTTACCAAATGCTTCCATGATTGGATTAGTGGCTTTTTTTGGTAGAAAAAAAAGAAAAAAAGAAAACTGGTTAATGCTGATTTTCATTGTTTTTTTTTACGATATCTCATACCTAAAATCTGCTCTTCTACTTCAGTCATTCCACCGCCAGATTTCTGCTTCTTTCCTTGTGACTCTTGGTCATCTGCAGTAGCGAAATAACGCATAATATATTTTGCGCTCACAGTTTTACCTGCACCACTATTTTTTTTTTTCATTAAGTAAACGTTACATAAAATATTTACGAATAATCAAATTGGATTATTATTATTTTTTTATTACCTCTCACCAGAAACGACGATTGTCTGATTTGTTTGCTCGCGAATCATACAACGATAAGCATCCTCAGCAATAGCAAACAAGTGAGGTTCCAACTCACCACGTCTTCTTCCAGAATATTGCTGCACAATATCAGGATCGTACAAGGCGACACGATCAAAAGGATTCACAGCAATCAATACAATACCAGAGTATGTATAAATCAGTCTTTGCATATAACGAGTACGGATTGTATTCAATACTATACAATAGCGTTACTATCGTCATTATTTTTATTTTTATTATCATTCTCATACCTGCAGGTTCGTTCAAATAACTTAAATTGGTTAAATCATCTGTATATTCCATCTTTGGTGGGTTACGAAGAGGTGGCAGCTTTGACCCCCCTGTTTTCTCTACTTGATCAAAAGTCGACTCGAAAACATATTCCTAAATAAAAAAAAGGTTATTACATATTACATAAAAATAGAACCTCTTCATCATGTTGTTTACTCTATCGTCATTGTCACTTTGAAACACTATTCGGACGTTGGTGTCGGTGATGCTGCTTGAAACACAGGTTGTTGACACCCAAGCTTCTCTGTCATCTTCAAACCAGGCTTTTGTTCCTTGTGTATATACTTCTACTGCTTGACGGGCATTCGCCATATTCTTTTACTTGTAAAACGTGCGCGTTCAAAAACAAACAAAACAAGTGGGAAGGTTTAGAAAAGAAAGAAAAGGAATATATAAATAAATAAAAAAGAAAAAGACAAAGACAAAGACAAAAGAGTATGTGTTGATAAAAAAAAAGAAAAAAGAAAAGGGAAAGAGTGTGTGTGTGACTTTAAGGTGATAAATAAACTTAGTTGATGAAAGAAATGGCCAGGAACAGCAGCAGCGGACCGTGAAACGGAAATAAACTCTATGACCAGAATGGATTGGTACAAGTATGACTTGATTTATTGCTTAATATTGCTATTGTTGTTACCATAGCAATCGATGACAATAGCAATACGTATAATAACAAAGTGCTGATCCATTTGTTGTTGTTTTTTAATATAATAGTTTTTTCTATTTATTTAATAATCTTCATTTTATTGGTGATGTGAAATTTGATTTTTTTTGTTTTTTGTTATAAAGATCAAACGCCGCAAATTAAAACTGGCCAAAAAGAAAACTGCTGGATTTGAATGCAAAACTATAAAATATATATGCCTGGTATATATTTGTATTCTTAAATATTCTCAGTGTAAGGTTTGTAGTGTAGTAACAAACATATCATTCCACTACAAGAGTAGTATATTCTCTATTGTTATTATTACTTTTTTTTTTAAAAAAAAGTGTATGTGTCCCAACTTTTTATTTAGTATAAATAGTCAGACATTGACGTTTCTTACCGTGGATCCGCGTTGGTTGCACGCCCTGTTTTTGTGTGATCTTCCTTCCGTGAAACAAATTTTTGTTAACTTTATTATTTTGTTTTCCGGATTGCACGTGAGTATTCTCTTTTTTCTATAATTTACTTTATGCGAAAACAAAGTTGACTTTATTGCACGAAAATGAACTAAAAAGCAATAGAGTAAGAACGATAAACCTTTTTGAATAGCTACATTTAATAAAATAGATACAGAGTTGCTGCAGCATCGATTTGTTTACACATGTTATGGGAAAAATCTATATGCCTCAAGTCATTCCAAATAAATAGTGAAGAATGATAAACTAGTCCGCCCTGTCCATACCATTTGGCTCGTATGATTTATTTTTCTATTCGTTTTTGCATATATAGTTTAGGTATTTGATTTTTTTTTTTTTTTATCAAGATATTAAGAAAAAAAGTTACAAAGTGATGAGAAAATATTTTGAGAAATAAAACAGCAATATTTGGATAAAGGTAGCCAATATGATATATTCAAAGCAAATAAGCATAATGTAGATACCAAGAATTACCAAAATTCACCAGTAAAAGCCGTAAAAGCATAACGTAGGGATCAAAATTAGAAAGTAAATACGAATAAAATTGGCAATCCGTTACATAACATTGATATTGGCTGCAAAGCTTATAACCTCGGTAGACTTATGTGATGAGCTGGCAATGACAAGCATAGTAGATCAAGGGAATATTTAATGACCCCGTATGATGAAATGAAAACCCAGAGGAAGACGTTAACAATAAACCTTTATAAGTAGCCATATAAAGATGATAAGTA
>VCJM01000866.1:301-11899 GCA_024139495.1 Backusella sp. ASU-2019c | reverse complement strand
AAAAAAAAAAATAACGGACAGACATATATAAAGAAGCAAAAGGGAACTCTTGTTTCTTTTGACAGTAAAAATATATTCTGTCCTTCATTTAGAGTTTACGAGCCATTAAGAAATGAATCGGTTACGGTCTGGTATCTGGAATAGCACGATTAAAATACCTGAACTGAAGCGACCATTACCTATTGTTCCTTCCATCACTGCTCAAGATGAGGCTGTGGACATGATGACGGACTTTATGACCAAGCATAAAGGTGGGTTGCTGGTTGTCACAGGCGCAGGTAATGTTTGTTCTACCCATTGGTTTATATGTGTATTCCTTGCCCTCCCTTTTTTACTATCACTCATTCGTCTTATTCCCCCAAAGGCCCCTTCACCTTGGATTGTGTTACATTTCCACTGATAAACCATTCATATTATATATACAAATAGGGGCTTCGACGGATTCGGGGATACCTGATTATCGAGGTGATAATGTAAATAGAAAAGAATCATATAACATACAATGGACAATAACATGATAAAAAAAAAAGGGAACATACGTGCGCAATCCAAACCATCGCCCCATTTTGTATCAGGAATTAGTGTCTAGCCACAACTACCGCCAGCGTTACTGGTCGCGAAGTTATCTCGGATGGCCGAAGATGTCCCTTTCCAGGCCCAACGGCACGCACCATGCGCTTGTCGAGCTGCTCAAGAGCGGACATGTTCAAAACATCCTTACACAAAATGTCGACTATTTGCACACAAAGGCGGGAACACCCGAGCAGCATTTGCTTGAATTGCACGGCACCTTGTCCAAGGTCGAATGCATGGACTGCGGGGACAAGAGCGTGGACCGCAACGACTATCAGCACCGCATTCATGCAAGAAATCCGACGTGGGCTCGCCTCCTTGGGCAAGGCAAGATCAATCCGGACGGAGATGTCGAGCTGCCAGCGGGGGCGTCGTACGATGATTTTGATATCCCCCCGTGTCTCCACTGCAACAGTGTCAGGATGAAGCCCAAGGTTGTTTTCTTTGGCGAAAACATCCAGGCCAGCGTGACGCAGCGTGCGGAAAAGTTTGTTGGTGAATGCAGTGGCATGGTGGTGATTGGGTCGTCCTTGGCGACATACTCGTCGTTCCGACTTGCTCGTTTAGCGCACCAGCACGGCAAGCCTGTTGGCATTCTCACCAAGGGAGCCACGCGCGCCGACGGGTTGATGCAATGGAAGGCTGAAGTCGGCTGTACAGCTGTGTTGGAGAGTGTGCTTGAGAATCTGATTGGCCCCTTTTTTTCAAAAAATATGAATAAATAAAATAATAATAAAAAAATATGGAATTTTGATTTTTGATTTTTTTCCCTCTTTCAATCCCATTTCAACTGGTTTTTTATATATACTATTGGTATATAAAAAAAAAGCGACACTCTTGTTACTTTTTCCCTGCCAATATTGCACTGACTGTACCAGTAATAATATTATTATTGGCTTATATATATACATATATAGACTGTATATATATAAGCACTCCACTCCATATATACATTATAGCACACACTTTTTTATTGCCATTCACAACAGCCATGCGTAGAGCAAGCAAAAGAACGAGCAATGAAGACGGCTTCAATCCTGCCACCGTGCGAAAGACAGAACCCACCCACTGTCAAAGCAGAAAACACACCTTTGATCTAGCGGAAGCACCGACTTTTTATCCAACAAGCGACGAATTCGCAGATCCTTTAAAGTACATTGACAAGATTAGAGTCGAGGCAGAGAAATATGGTATTGCAAAAATTGTACCCCCTAAAGAATACAAGCCAGAATTCTGTATAAAGACAAAGGTAAAGATAATGTTACGATAAGAAATGGATGACTCAACACATTCATAAAAAGGATTTCCGCTTTAAAACTCGCATCCAAAAATTGAACAACATGGAAGGAGAGAGCCGTAGTATCGTGAATTACTTGGAACAGCTGTACAAATACCACCAATCCATTTCAAAACAACCCATCAAGATCCCCCAGCTCGATAAACGGCCCATTGATTTATTCAGACTGAAGATGGAGGTGTCCGAACGAGGCGGCGTGCAGCTGGTGACAAAGCAGAAGAAATGGGCGGAAATTGGAAGAATCATGGGCTATGCTCGCAAGCAATGCACATCCATGTCAAATGCTTTGAAATCGGCCTATCAGAAAATCGTCTTGCCGTATGAAATATGGCATTCAAAACATGCTCAAGATGTGGAGGATGCAGGTAAATATATGGAAAGAGGTGGCTATATGAGTAACAATGACATTCATCATTACTCTTATTAGATGCAACGGCAGAGAGTGAGAAATGTGAGGTATGCCATAGTAACGAAAATGAAGATGCGCTGCTATTGTGCGATGGATGCAACCGTGGCTACCATCTATACTGCCTCACGCCCGCACTGAAAAATGTGCCCAAATCAGACTGGTTTTGCAGCGAATGCCTGACTGCCGTGAAAAAGGAAGAAAACGACTATCAGGGTGGCACGGAATACAGCCTCAGCGCCTTTCAAAAGAAATGCGATCAATTCAAGAGCAAATGGTTTCCGGGCACGCCCACCGAAGAAGAGTGTGAAAATGAATTCTGGCGACTGGCCGATAACCCCAAGGTCAATTGCCAAGTCGAGTTTGGTGCTGATCTTCATAGCGCACTTTATGGAAGGTAAAAGAGTTTATAAATCGTCATCTTGTCTCCTTATTAAATAATATAAAAAAAGCGGCTTTACAGTTGCTGAACAGTTGCCAAATAACACCGACCCTTGGAACTTAAATATCATTCCAATCACACCCAACTCACTGTTCACGCATGTCAAGACACCCACCACCATGACGGCGCCGTGGGTCCATATTGGCATGTGCTTCTCTGCCCACTCATGGCACAGCGAAAACCACTTTGCCTACTCGATGAGCTATCTGCATTGGGGCGAGACAAAGACATACTATGCGATTCCAAGCACAGACGCACCCAAGTTTGAAGATGCCATGAAGAAATCCGTGCCTGAACTGTTCGAGCAGCAGCCTGACCTCCTCTCTCAGCTTGTCACTTTTATTAGCCCCGGTCGGTTACAGGATGAAAATGTACAGGTGTACACTGTGGATCAACGCCCCGGCGAGTTTGTTGTGACTTTTCCAAAGGTCTATCACTCTGGTTTTAATCATGGCGTAAGTGCCTCTATTTTTATTTATTTATTTACCAACTAAAATGGAAACATCCTTTAGTTCAACTTTTGTGAGACCGTCAACTTTTTACCTAGTCAGTGGATTGACTATGGCTATGAATGCATCAAACGCTACAAGCAACATCGCCATCAACCCTGTTTTTCGCATGACGAGCTTATTGTCACTGCGCTGCACGACGCATCGCACAGCCAGCAGCAGCTTGCCTGGCTGAAAAAGGCCATTGTCGAAATGCAGGCACGCGAAATGAATGAACGCAAGGCTTTAAGAAAACAATCCATCAAGGAACAACATATACCCGAAACAGACGACGAAAATACCATGCAAGAGCAACGATGTGTATTTTGTAACTGCTACACCTATCTTTCACATGTGTCGTGCACTTGCACTGAAAAAATCAGTTGCTTGGACCATGCACTGGAGGTAAGCTGGCTATTATTATGTTATTCTAGTTACATACTAACCCATTCTATAACTAGCTCTGCACTTGCCCAAAGGAATCAAGAACGCTCTGTCTTCGATTCAGTGATAGCCAATTGTCCCAGCTTGTGCGAGAAGCACAGACCATGACAAGCACAGAGACTGCAGACTTTCGAGAAAAGGTGGTTGCCTTGTGGTCACGTGAATCCACACCCACACTCCAAGAGCTACGCGTCCTGTTGGCCGAAGGCGAGCAAGAAAAGAACCCGGAAAACGAGCAAGAGCTGAAATACATGCGCACCTATATCCAGCAACTCGCCCAATGGACACAGGAAGCAAAACTGTTTTTGCAGCGCCCGGTTAGCCATGGTTCCCTACAAACACCGGTGGACAAGCTGCTGGTGCGCGCACGCGAGGTGGGCGCCGACAAAGACAACCATCCCTTGTTTGTGGAGCTCAGCAAGTACAAGGACCAAATACAGTCGTTTGATGACAAGGTCAAGGAAGCCCTGGCATCGTCCAATCTGGCGCACCAAAAGAGGATTTACCAGCTGGGGCGTGAGCTCAAGTCGGGGTCGGAGGATTTCCAGCTTCTGGCAGAGATGGTCATGGGTCGCGAGTGGGAGCTGCAGGTCGAGGAGACGCTCAAGAAGCCCTTCAACGTACGCCACATTCGACGCCTCATCAAGAGAGGTAAAGAGCTTGGCCTGAACGGTGTCTTGCCCGATCACCTTGTGCAAATCGAACAGTCGGGTAAAAAATGGATGGCACGCATCGACCATATCTGTAAAGGCAAGCTCAAGGTCACCCTGAGCGACGAGCACGAGCTTTTGACCGCCGGCAAAAACAAGGAGAACCCCAACCTCAACATCACCATTGACCCCGACGTCATGGCCAGGCTCGAGGAGCTCATCCGAAAATCCAAACAAACGCTAAAGGAAATGGACGAGGTGCTCGAGGGTAAGCGCCCCTCGCTCCTGGATCGCCCTTCCATCACCGACGCACAGCGACTGCTGACGGCCGCAAAAGACTGCATCTTTGAGTCGGATCAGGTCAAGGTCCTCCAGCACGAGGTGGGCCGCGTCAGCGTTTGGTATGACGAGGCACGCTCCCTTTTTGTGTGCGGCAAGCTCCCACTCGACACCATTGCCAAGGAGACCCTCGCCAATGTCCAAAGCATCACATCAAACCAGGATAAAGTCGAGTTGTGGTGCCTGTGTCGTCGACCCGAAGCCGGCCTGATGGTCGAGTGCGACGTGTGTCATGAATGGTATCACAATTCATGCATCAAGATGCCCGCCCACGTAGAAGAATCGAGCTACATCTGCCCTGTGTGCGAAAACAACAAGCACTTTACAAACAAACCCAAACTCGAAGACATCATGGATGTGCTTGAAAAGGCAGACTCCCTCCTGTTTTGCCCGAAAGAATGGGGGACGCTCGATGCTATCCAGCAAATCATGCTGGATTACAAAAAGCAAGTGCAAGCGTTTTGTCGATCGCGTACACAGCTGACGGTCGAGGATGTGCCCATGATTCGAAAGCATTTGCGCCATTTGGAAGGGCTTGAGATTGCGCTACCGGACGAGACGGATTTTTTAAAGGACAAACTCGCCTCCTTGGCACCCTTACCCTCGTTTGCTTTAGGTCAGAAGAGTGTGGAATCCAGGTTGGACGATGCACCGCCGCTTGTTTTCCATAATGAAAACAGTTCCTCCATGTGTACGTGTGGTCGCTTGGCGCTCGAAAATGCCAATGCCATTGAATGTCTTTCGTGTCATCATAAATTCCATATTGGGTGTATTGGACCACTTTTAAATGATGCATATCACTGTCCTCGCTGCTCAAGAGACATAGGTAAAAGTAGTTTTTTAAAAAAAAATGAGAGAATGGTCAACTAATCATCTTGTAGTGCCTCCTCGTTTATCAGGAAATAAACGTAGTTCAGAGGAACCTACCATCAAGCCACTGAAAAAGGTCATCAAATTGACCGTCAACCCACCTCAGCCTGTCCCTACCTTAAAACGAAAGACAACGATTGAGGATAAATCATCCAAAAAACAAAAACTCGCTGAGGATTCTTTTCAAAGATCTGAGCGCGTTTAAATAGCATTCCCCCCTTTTCATCCAACATGTATATAGCTTCTTCTGAAGACACAAGATCGTCCCATGCATAATCATTTTTTTTTTTTTCTAATAAACTGATTTTTTTCTCAAGAAGAATAAAGAGACAACAAGGATGAGCCATGTTTTATATAGGGTCCTATAGACATATACTTTCCCCACACACACATCAAACTTGAGAATGAGACAAGATTGGATATATATTTTTAATAAAAGGTATTTATGATGATTTTAAATTATAAGCCTGTGACACTCTTCTCGAATGTTTTTCATTGCCATCATCTGAAATCACAGGCGTCGTCGACGCCACCTTGAGAGAATACACCAGCTGTATCATTTGATCCTCTTCCTTTGTCAGCTTCATCCCATGCTGGGCGGCATAGCTCTGATCTGCACGCAGAATCGAGCGGATCTGGTTCTGACACTTGTCAAACACTTGCGCATTGTTGCGCACATTGACGGCATCGGCAACGTGGCGGTATTTTTCGATTTCATGGCATAGCGAAGCAATGTCTTGTAACCGCAAAAGAACATTATCAAACGACTCCTGAATAGAGCATTTTAGTCAACTTTCTTCTTCCTAGTCGATCAAAAAAACTTACCTGTAATTCCATGTCATCCTTTTCTCTATTGGATACCATCACCAAATCCTCATTTGTGGTCACACCCAACTCGAGCAGCAGGATTTGCGCCTCTGGCGATAGTTTCTGTTTGGGATGAACGGCATCGATAAAGCCAATGGCCAAAAAGTTATCCACGGCATTCTGACTCGCCTCTGTGGAGAGCACCTCACGGTACACGGTGCGTCGGCCTGTGATCAGGTGCGCGGCAATCCATTGCGAGAGCACAGGCACAATCTTGCGAGGCATAAACGGTAAATCACGTAGAGCAGACAGCGAGCACGACGTGACCCAGTAGGCATCGAGTGTGGGATAAATAAAGGACGCAAGTAAACACACACGTGTATGCTCCTCACTTTCGGCCGTCACCACTTTCTCATAAACACCATTGGTCTCTGTCAAGAGGTTCTTTTTCATAAACCATTTTACCAAACCGTCAAATGTCTCTTGGCGATGCCAGGGATAGATAAACTCGTGCTTGAAGAGACGGACAAGGAACGTGAATTGGGCGAGCAGGTCCTGGCGAGACACGGGTTGGGTGCCGGACAGGTAGACGACAGAGAAGAGCGCCTCGGGAAGAAAGATTTCAATCAACTGGCTTGCCATGTACGAGAGATCCATGACATTGTCGGCATGCTCGACAACACGCACCATGGTGTGGTCGGTGATGCGCTTGCCGTCCATCGTGACATTGTTCTTGGCATCCAACAAAGAGAGTGAATACGAGACAATGGTGGAGATCTCTTCATCATACTGCCAATCGATGCTAAGCCCCTTTTCAAGCACCTCTTCACGGAGCCACGACACATGCTTGTGCAGCTTGCCCATGGGGATGCCACCGCCCGCACGCCCAAATAAGAGGGTGGCCGCCACCAGACTGACGGGACTCACCACCGCCGCCTCGTGCTGCCCACGCTGGATTTTGCGCGCAATAAAATCGGCCGTCACATCATCGTCCTTGACAGGCACGGTGCTGGCTCGCTTGTGGGGCGATAGGCTGGCTTCCTTGATGGCCTCTCCGACAGAAATGGCTTCACCAAAACCTACAAAGGCACGTCCATATTTGCCCGTTTCGGTGGGCTCCTTGCTGGCCACCCGATCGGCGACAGCCGCACTGGGACGCAAAAACGTAGACGACACACCGGGTTGGCGTGGCTTTTGATCCAGCACCTGGTCAATAAGGGTTCGGAGCTCTGGGATTTTTTCATATGTAATGTTGACAGGCAAAAAGACGGTTTCTCGGGTTGTATTTGCCGAAGAAAACGAGCCGGTAGGTGACAGCTCGGTGCCATGTGCTTGGTTTTTGCCCTCAGAGCCTTCCATCACCATACGAAGCATGCCATCATGGAAGGCGGTTTGAAGGCGGCCTGTGCGTGATCGCGCACGTTCAATCACCATCGAGATGGCACCATGCTCTTTGAGCAGGACCTCGGTATAGGCGGCGGTAACAGACGAGTTGAGCGGCGAGCGCGACGCACGGTCTCGACGCACAAAATAGGCACCTGTGATGCGAAGCATGTCGGAGATCGGACCCAGCAATGCCAGCGCCTCATCGCACACGATGGCGGGAACAGGCAGCTCGTAGCGGATGCAAATGTACCACAGCAAGAGTTGGTCAAGGATGGTCTTTGATACGGGGACATAGACGACGTTTTTGCCATGGATTTGGGCCCGTGCACGCTCCAGGTCGGTGTTGCATATTCGGAGGCTGCTAAAGAGACGTTTGAAGAGCGCGTTTAAAAAGGCGCCGGCCGACCAGATGTAGGCCAGCTGTGTGCGTTCGCGCATGCGTTGCAAGATCTTGAGCGATTCGCTGACAACGGTCTTTTGAGGGACGCCTGAACTTTCAATGATCTATACATGAAATAGGTCATTAGTTTTTAACAGTATAAATCTCTTTTATAAAAATAACATTTACTTGACGAATACTTTGCCCGACTCTTCTATCATTCAACACCTCAATGGTAATATGCTCCTCATGACTCTCCGATGGATGGATCCAGTGCCCCAAATACACCATCTCGTTTGTATCCTTCAGCAGATTCGCATCATCATGACACCAATCATCCAAACTGGCATCAAAATCGTTGACCCAGTCCTCCATCTTCTTTTTATTCTTCTCCTGCCCTGGTTTCTCCAACGACTGTATGAGCTCTGTCAGCATGCGATCGGTTCGCTTTTGAATGTCGGACGCACTAAAGATGACGGATTCAATCTGTTTATCCAAAATGGCATGCTCGCAATACAGCGCGCACGCCCAGTCTTGGGGTACCGTCATATTGCGAAGCCCCTCGGGTACCTGTGCAATGCAGCTGTGCACACCATAACAATAGTTGATCATGTATGTATCCCAATCCACCCGTTTATACCCTTCCAGTGAAAACTGCCCGTCGTGCGCCATCTGCTGTTGCAGGTCCAAGACATTGTAATGGTCAAAGATCCATCGGTGCCGCAAAAAGGGATGGGCAGACTCCACTACCCGCGACGCGAGCTCAATGGTGCGGTTGTTGAGGTTGGCATCACTGTTTTTGCCCACGACCGACGAGATGGCTTGGGGCAACTGGTATTTTGCGAAAAACTTGGCCTTAAACAACGAGCGGTTTGCGGTAAAGTAGTCTGCGGCGGTGGGCAAAGTGAGTTTGGCGTTGCGTGACCAGTAGACACGCACGGATTCATAAATGTGGTTCCAGCTTGTTTTTGCATAGGCGCTTGCAGATACCTGATAGATGTAAGGAAAGTATTGAATGTCGGGCACATTGATGCTGTCGGCGTCTTTGAGGATCTCATTGTAAGGGAGCATGAATTGATGACTTGGTTTTGCCATCAATGCGGCGCTGCCCAGAATGACACGTGCCAGGTAGTCGACAGGCACAATGTCTGCCAGCATGTTTCCCATGTCGGGTGGAAACACTTGAATGCCTTTGCCCATTAAAAACACCGCTCCGTTTGTACCTGTCACACCATCCACCTATAAATAGAAATAAGAAAAAGGAAAAAAAAAAAAAAGTCTTTAAAACTACTTTACCCAGCCAGGTAAGGGTTCAAATAGACCTGCGCCCACTTGTGTTGCACGAATAATAGCCACAGGCCATTGTGCCTTTCCACCCTGCGCCTGTTCAATCCGATTTGAATCGACTCGTTTCAGAATCAGGTGCTCTGTCAGTGCCTTTGTAAATGTATACGTGTTTGGATAGTATTCCAGGATGCGTTGTGTCATTTTGGGGATATCGGGCAGCTCGAGATTGACAATGTCACCAAGCAGCCTTTCGGGGTCGTCCAGTTGCATTTGATACACTCGTTCTTGAATATGACCCTCCGGCAAATGAGGATCTGTGTATGCCAGTGACATGTGAACAAAGGATTCTATTTTGTCATTTTGTTTTAGATCATGGGGTTTATCTCTTATTTTAAAAAAAGGATTTACCCATGTTTTTACATTCATCTGCCAAATCAATCATACGAAGTGTACCCAATGTATTTGTCTAAAACAAGCCATTCTTTAATTGGGAAAATCACTTTTACAAAGCCCAATTTTTACCCTACCTCCAAAGCCAAGTCCAATCTCTCACTATAGTCCAGTGTGGCTGCGCAATGTATCACGACATTTACATTTGTAACAATGGATTCCTTGTCTTGTTCGGAAAGCGACAAGTCGGGCGATATCAGGTTTCCACTGATGGGAACAATCCTTTTCACAATCTCATCAAACACATCCTTTCCCATCATGCGTCTCAAAATAACAAAAGCCTGATAAAAGTTAGACAATGCTAAACTAAAAGAAAACCTACTCTTTACCTTATTATTCAATATTTCATTCCGAATGCGATCCAATGGTCTACCCATTTTCGTACGCTTATTGCTGCCACTCCGGATCAAGACATAAATCAGCCCCACGTCCTGACGAAGCGACTTGAGCAGCTTGAATAGCACGGCCTTTCCAATAAACCCCGTTGCGCCTGTCATTAAAATGTTTTTATGTCTGTAGAAATCCATCACCGGACCCACAAAATCGGTTTCATTCATGTGGAGCGGCTTTGTGTCGTCGTTGTTGAGCGATTCAGGGGTGACAGTGGAATGGGACGACGCATCGTCGGGTGGCAGTGTCGATTCCGACTTTTCTGAAAGAGACGCTTGCGACTCTTCTAAGGGCGTAATAACATCATTCTCAATAACAATAATAGGAGGTGGGCTGGAGCTATCTGCTTGTAGCATGACTTATGCTGCGTCAGTATTTGGGAATAGAGGTGTGTTGTTGGTGGATATAGATATACCTTGTTATAATCTCTCTCTTGTATGTACAAGGTGAAATAATAAGAGAAAAAAGAGAGAGGGTAAACTATTATTAACAATAAAGGATATTAAGGGAAAAAGAGAATGTAAAAAAAAAATCAAGGAACTTTTTCCTTTGCCGTTTTCCTTTTCCGATCAAATTGATTGCCATTTAAAGAATAAACTGATGTCACCTATGACTGTGTGTTGTTGTTTTTTTGCACTCTTTTTCCATTCTTACATATCCCTTTTATTATTGCTATGCCTGACGCCAAAGAAACCAATGCTGCAAGTATTTTATCTTTTTTTAACGAGTAGCGTTGTATTTAATACTTTATTACAGCAACAGGCAGCACCTGTAACCGAAACACCTACAGAGCCTCCTCAAGTCACTCGACAAAAGTATGAAGAGGCAAAACACGATCTGCAGGCATTGTTGGCACGCAAAAAACAAGTTGACAACAATCTGGTAATATTATTATTATATTTATTATAAAAAAAATATACAGGTATACTGATGATATATATATATATATATATATATACAGATCAACTTGGAACATGCAATCTATTTATTTGAAGGCTCCTACTTGGAAGACACACAGCAAAATGGCAATATTATTAGAGGATTCGATGGCTATTTAACAAATCGCCCTGATCGAAGAAAACCCAAATTCACTGAATTGGATCGCTTATTCTCTCTATCGTCATCTACTTACCAAAAAGTAAGCTTATCCACTTTTTATAATACTGCCGGTTCACTAATATTATAAAAGGCTTTAGCTTTAAAGGATGAAAAGGACCAGGATTCAAGCCAAGACGATAAATCCGTGCATAGTCATACGGGCTCCTTGTCGTCGAGACGGGAAAAGAAACGGAAAATGAAGGCACATGATAGCTTGAAACGAAAGAAGAGCTCTACAGGTAGAGATTCGGAGGATGACTTGGATGTATAGGGTCTTGGATATCCTATTTCT